>JAGDQP010007684.1:0-66175 GCA_022664845.1 Lepisma saccharinum | reverse complement strand
CCAGGGCCCACAAGCACACTGGTCAGACGCTCTTGCCACTTAGCTACGAAGACAGTTAGTGTTTCTGGCTTTCCGAGTGATATCTATAGCTAGGGTTTTACTGAGAAGGAGGTTAATCATTAACATGTTCATGATTTTACTACGAGGAATGGTAAGTGATAAAAGGAGAGATACGTTTGCTCCAGTGTAAAGATTTATACCTAACTTAATTTCTCTTTTCGCCAATACAATCCTTGCCGTTTTCGGTCCACCAGTGAACTATTTACTGTTCACAGTGTAAAGTCAATATAAACACTCAAAATGGCGGGGCGTTCAGTGACAAGCAAGTAACGTTACTCCTGTTACTGGATTATAAAATATCCAAGTAAAGTTTAAACTTCATCCACAAAAGTACCTAACCTCAAAATTGCTAGTTTAGCTTACACTTCGATTAGAAAATGACCGAGTTTTAAGCGTAAAATTGAACGTTCACGGACAAATCACTTTGGCCAGTTTCAACCCAATTTCAGTTAACGTTAAGCTATTACAAAGAAAATGTTTAACTTTAAAATGGAGTTAATTTTACCAATCTTTTCACTAAAAGGCTTACACTATATCCATGTTTAAGAGTAAATGGAACAAAACGCTAATTTTCGACTTTTATTTCTCCATAAAGCGGAGTAACTTTCATCCATTTCGTGTTTCCACTTTTTACAGTGTAGGTGGGCTATCCAGATGTGTGATGAAAAATTACTGTTTTTCCACTAGAGTATCACTGCCCCATTGTTACTTAGGATGATGAGTACAAGGGTGTAATCTGCTTACCTCTACTCAAAGCAGATGATTAAGAGGAAAATATAGTCTGACCAAAAATTCAAAAGATTTAGATGAAGCGGAACAGAAATTGAATAAAACTCATGCTAATAATAACTAAGATATATAGAACGTAACAATATTGTAACTTTTGCAATGAGAAGCAAAGTAAATAGATTGAAAAAGAGATCAGACAGAAAAGATGCGCTGTTCGAATGAGCGAAAAGCTTCAGTAGAAAGTCGCTGAGTAATACTTTGCAAGACGCATGAAAAGTCATAGATATGGAAATATTACAGACAGGAAAGTGAGAGAAAAAAACAAATGATGGGTCATACCGCAAAGAAAAAGTGAAGTAATAGTAATAGTACACGTTGTAATAGTAATTTCATTCATTCGCCTATGAATCACATTGCTTTGGAAATGTCTAAACTAACTTCTATTAGGCCTACCCTAAACGTTGAAACACATTTTATTCGTGTTGACCTGACTAGTGTAACACAAATTTACCGTCACCAAAGCGGAACAGCGTTCATGGATGCACAAGAAAATTTTAAAACGGTTATCCCATTGAGATCCCAAGTTGAATCTTTGTACGGAGCTTCTTGAAATATGGACACATCAACACAGTTTTTGAAAAAATAAACCATATATAGTTGTTTTTGAGATATTGATTTTCAAAATTTTCGAAGTTGTACCTTAATTTCAAAAATTTTTAGTATAAAGTGTTGTATCCTGTATTCAATTCTGAGGAGAACGATGCTTTCACTTTTGCAACATCTCAATTCTCATCTGAGGTATTAAGGTTTATATGTTGTCCGGTGGCGCCCAAATAGTCATTAAAAGAAACTTTCGAACCATCATAATTAAAAAACGTGATGAAATTTAAAAAAGGGATCTAAGGTACTCTCACATAGTAGTTTTAGCGTATTGAAAATAAAAACGATAGCAAATAGTGCAGTAAATGTCATTGTAAATGTACCACTTGATATGGAATGAGCCGGGCGCAGTGTATAGGTTCAAAACGTAGAAAACACACTAAACAAAAACAGAAGAAAACTCACCGGCAGAAAGCCACTGTTGTCTCAAAACTATAGTCAGTACTCTCAGACTGCTTAAGAACGTGAAAACATCGCAAAATAAACCTAAAATTTATGGCGGCTAACACAAATCTAACGTCATAAACAGCCAATCAAAAACAAACACGGATGCACAAACATAAAGACACAGAAAAACTAAAAACAGCAAACTAAATGAAACGTTCCATGACATTCAACTAGAGGTCACTTCCAACTCGCAGACGACACTACCGCAAGCGGAGCCATGTACCGATACATTCTTAAAATACTCAAAGGCAAAACTTGAAAAAAGCTTAGATATTGCAGTTACTACAAACGTTCTCAACGAATCAATAAATATGATCTAGCAACAATAAGAATCCAAATATTTAAAAATCAAATAAAACTAAAAATGATTCTGTTAACAGTACACTTGATAATGGCTATAAACGTAGTCGAAACGTTGTGTTGTGCTTTAAAAATTTGTATTTAATACGAGAGTTTAATAATAAAATGTGTATCCAACACCAGGCTGTAAAATTTAGATTTTTTATTTAGCTTGATATTTGTATGAAAAATAAAATTTTCAACATGCAGAAAATAAGAACAATGATACCAGCATTCTTAAAGAAATACATAAAATTATGAATTAATTATCAAATGAAAACTGAAGGAAATTTTCAAGACTTTCAAGATACATAAAAATCAGTTGGAAAAGTCGTAGTACTGTGTTTTAATGTGTGTGCAAATTATTTATAGACACGAATAAAAGCTATATTACGTGTGTAAATTAAACATTTATGAATATGTATAATTACATTCTGGAAGGTCAATCCAAACCATCTAAAATGAAATGCAAATATAAGAGGGAGTTGTAGATCCAACAACTACAGAGTACGTTTGCACAGAAACCAAATTTCAAGAGCTTTCATCGCCACCTAAAATACAGCTACGCAAAGAGAAACAAATTGATGCAGAAGTACATTCTGTTTATTTTGTCCTTCCTACTGAAGTGTCGAGTTTCATCTTGGCGAAAGCGAAAGAAACTTAATTTGTAGTTTTGCTTTTGTAGTTTAATCAGCTGTCTTTTGGCATGTTCTTTACAACAAACTCTTTCACTTCCACTGGAGAGGAATTGCGTTGTTTTCAAAAGATCTTTTCTTTTATATTTAGTGTTTGTGTTTGTGGTGTTAAATTATTTTGCATGATGAGGAATAATATTTGAAATTGTGCACGCAGGGAGTACGCCAGAAATGTAGTGGAAGGAGGTGTGTGTCTAAAGTCATTGGGGGGTGTAATTCATACTCACACACTATATTATGCAGTCAGGCATATATCTTATCATGTATACATAGATGCGCGCTCGCAAACATGTATGTGTATGTGTGTATTTATGTTTGTCATAGTTTTCAGAGTGAGATTTGTGTACTACCACGTAATGACCACTTGGTTAATTGTATGTAAATAGCAAGCATTATTATTATTATTATTACCTGGGAAAAAATCAAACAGCTTATTCCTGTGTTGTTAAGTAGAAAACTGATATCAGACTACAAAGAGATTGGTCTTCACGCTTCGGATCATTTTCTTCGATTATAATGAATCATCAACTCTAGACATTAGAGTGAAAATCTTTCAAATAAGTTTAGATTTTATTACATGCCTTTTTGTACATTTTATTTAGTTTTTGCAAGCTTTAATTTCGTAAAATATGGACAGATACTTACAAATTGGAATTATTTTAAAAGGGATTATTTACCTCACTATGTTTCAACGGCAAATATTTATCTATTTTAAAATTAAGTAAGCTCTACTTTCTCAAGCTTTTTTGGAGTGCATATCAGGATTACATCACAGTTGATAAAATAACTTAGTGGATGTTGTATACACTCTTTTTATTCCAAGGTTCTCGGACCCATGTCCGAATTGACCATTAAGGCGTTTCGAAATGTTCTTCCAAACAAGTGCCGAGATGGTACTTCAAGGTATCCACTTTCACAAATTCTTCCTATCAGTGTTAAAGTAAACTGACGCACGAATTGTAAAATATCTATAGTTCATTTCGTTTCGGAATCCTCAATGAGAAGTACGTACGTATTTAAAATGCAAAATTCAACTTTTTACTAATAATATTTTCAGGTTAATTAGGCCTACTCACACAAAAAATTCCTGAAAAACGTTTCTGATAGCTGATCCTCAATTTTACGCTTTCTGTCGCTACAAATCAGCACTTTGATGGACATCTGAATCCATCTTCATAACGAGGAAAAATCTTTCAACTTTGACGACGATAAAAAAATGTGGTCTCGTTTCTTTTTCAAGTCATGCAGAAATTTTCCACACACTGACGATTCGAACACCTAAAACCATGTCTACTAACTGAAACCTAAACTACTGATACGACATTCCGTAGGGAACCAAGGTTTGCCAGACGACTTTTAGTTCGACTTGAGCCTGAGACGCTTATATGCATTAAATAAAATTCAAATTCAAACTTCTTTTAGCTGGGTAATGCGTAGTCAACGCATCGGTTCCCGTCAAAGTTGTACTCTCACTTACATGATCACAGTTTACTACTTCTTGTATTCAAAGTATCTCCCCAATGTTTCTCACGATACTAAATAAATACAAAAAATCTGCAAATCGAACCCAAGACCGCTCTCATCAAGGGCAAGAGCGTTAATTATATGAGTATCCGAGAGCTCAAGCACGACCGAACATATTATAGAAACAAATCCTTACTGGAACGAATTCTGGAAAAAGCATACTCTCACGTTTTGATTTCCCAACTGTATAAACTCGTGCAAGATAGTGGCGAATCATAGGGAGGATAGTCCACGGTTTGGAGTGAATTTCAGCAAGGTAAAGATCCCAAGTAATATCTGCTATGACCATGGACCTTCATGCACATGGCTAGAAGGAAAAATATTAAATAAAAAAATCAGAAATCCCGACTGCCTGATGAAATGTTGATTACCGCAGCGAGTAACCTCTCTTACCTATATTCTTCGATTTTTTAAATATTGTCAGTTTCAATATAAATAAGAGAGCGCACGCACGTCTGCGGTGCTAAACATTTCATCTGGGAGTGGAGTTTTCACAAAAGAAAAGAATCTTTTTCGAAAAAAGTATACAGCTAGAAATGATATAATATCTTGACTAAGGAAATCGTTTGAGATCGTTCTTACTGTCTGTCTGTATATGTGTTTGTACTTGTCTGCACGTCACGCGTTCAAGTACTAAAGTCTGGCCGAGATGAGTGAGTGATTGAGTGATACAAATTTTCCTTATTTAAATGAAATCCGAGTGGGGAAAACTATGACCGTCTCCATCAGGATGACTAACTCCAGGTATGGAACCCCGAAGCTCCCGAATGCGAAGCAAACGCTAAAAAGAATTGAACCACGTCCGCGGATTGAGTGTGTACATGAATAAATTCCCCGTATTTTGTTTTGAGAGAATGAAGTCAAAGTATGATGAAAACAAACTCTTTAGAACACAGAGAATTAGATATTCGAAAGGTTGGTGCATCAAGTTTGTAAAGATTATTACCTTTTATTTCCATTTATTTAGTTATCAAACAAAGGTTACACTTACATTAGAAAAATAAATGCATATGTACGAGTACATCTGCACAAACTTTTTCTTTATTTCAGTAACGCTCCTCTTCATTATGAGACGTTCCGCCTCTTCCACTGTGCACACAAAACAGACAAAAAAATATAGTAATGAGTGACTGTTGATATGCATCCGAAGTGAGTCTAGCACCCCTGTACTCTAGCAGGGAGCAGTTACCAAACGGGTGCTTGCATTCGGGGATGTTTATTGCTCTCTGCCTCATTCCTTTGGCAGTTCATTGATTTTTGTGGAACGTAGTCCAAAAGAAGTTATTCCTTCAGAATAAATGCAAAACTTCTACGAAGATTTGATTGTGTATTACCATATCACTGCAGCCTTTCTAAATTGAAATTCATGGAATTTCTCACGATTAAATGTCAAGGAAGAACACCACCCTTAAGAGGGATGTTCAGTGATATTCCTTAGAAGTGTGTAGTCCAAGTCTAGGGATGGTGTTAGGGGGTATTGTGGGGTGTTGCGTACTCCTTGTGTGAACGTTTCCTCGTTGATTTTAATGCAACCGATAGGTAATGATTTTTAACTGTTTCTTAAACGTACTTTGTATCATTATCCTGTAGCCAACCCTCTGGCAACCTACTTTCAAAATCCTATTTAATTTATGACTACTGTCTTCTAATACTATCCATTCATACATTACATACACATCAACTAGAGGCATTGTTGTCAGGTTCCCGTCGCAAAATTTTCCTCAAAATACTGAAAAATGTCCAAATTTTTTTAAAAAATTCTCACATACTAAGTTCACTTTCAAAATTACTTAAACATAAAAAGTACCAAAAAAAATCAACAAAATTTCCGGAATTGTTGTCTTTTTTTTTTCTTTCACCCCTCAAGTGGCCTATATTTTCCTGTTTTCCAGGAAATTTCCCTTCACTTGACAACACTGGAGAGAAAGTTTCAAATCTTGGATTAGAGAAGTTGGACGAGAGCTGTTTGATCGAAAATAATTGTGTCTGCTTCGCTATCAAGTCTTATTTGTTTTTTTAAAAAGAAATATTCACAAGAAAACTATAAAGTTGAGAATTTTCGTTACTGAATCGGTAAAACTAAAGTTTCTAAGCCTGCCCATTTACCGAATTCAATTTCCTGAATAGCAAAATATTTACTGCTGTGAATTGTATTGGATGAAGATAGGATTACCATACTAACTCTTTTACCCAAAATGAGCATTCGGGCAAATTTTCTTAGAGAATAAAATAATTGTTTCGTATGCAACAATATCGTAATAAAAAGTTCCGGTAAGGTTGAAAATTAGCGAACCCACCTAGAAAGACCTGAAAATTGTCCTTTTCTTATGTATTTTGACCTTCTGAGTTGATTTAGGGCACTCCCAACTGGCGCAAACGCACCGTTACCGAGATATGACAAGAAACTATATGACACGCCGAAATTACCTTTCTAGATCCACCTAAAAAGACCCGGAAATCGTGATTTCTTATGTATTTTGAGTTGTGTCATATCTCCGTAACGATGCGTTTGCAACAGTTGGGAGTGCCATAAATCGACGCAGGAGATCAAAGTACATGAGCAACATACAGTTTTTGGGTCTTTCTAGGTGGGTCCGCAAATCTTCAACCTTGCCGAGGTTGCGATTCCCTTCTAGTCTAGCCACTTTAGACAAATTTAGGCCAAACCTTGCAAAAACCAACGTAAAGCAAAAAATTGGCACACGTGTTCCATTTGATATTCCAAACAACATATCAAAAGTCCCCAAGTCTCCCCTGTCCGCGTCATAAGATTCCAGGCGGTTAAACACTGGAGCGCTGGAGTAGGCAAGTTTTTACTGGAACGCCTCTTATGTCAAAACAGTTAGGCCCATGGAGCTCAAACAAGACTCACATGAAAGAGAAATAAATTGACTTTAATTTTAACTACTATATATTGTCTTAATTACACATCATTTGTTGCCTTACACAACGTCCAAAGCCTGAAAAAGGTCAGAAAAATTAACTTTTGTTTTCTTTTTTTCGGTCTGGAACCTTTAGTATTGCAGATATCTTAGAGGGCCCACCTTTCCACCTCTGTCTCTTTGCATCCTTTGCACAAGATGAGTTGTGCACTTCCAAGAACGTGTATCACGAACATTTTTGTTCTCCTCGCCTTCAGGGCAGACTTGTCCCTAGAGGTTTTTGGATTGCCGGAGTTCCGACATTCCAAGAATCTCCTGTGTTCCCTCTGTCTTAGACATCAGGTGTCGTGGGACAGACTTTTGACCAGGCGTCCGGAATGTTCTCCTGGTCTAAGTTCCTATATTTTGGAACTTTTGCTTGGGGGGGGGAAGGGGTCCCTACCTGCTAAATCTTAATGTTATTATAAACACATACAATTACAATACATAAAAGACGTCACAGGACAATACAAACATAGACTTGATTGGCTTCTTCTTATGGCCTATTCTTCTTTTATTTGTAACGAGAAGGATAGGATAAGGATAGTGGGTTGGGTTGAGTGTCCCACAAAGTTTTTGTCACGCTCCTTTCCTTATTGTTGGATCCATCTCCTTCTACAGAAACTGAGGAGGAGATTGTTGTTTACGTTGAATATGGATTATCGCTCAGCACTCTTAATCTAACTTCAACACTTTTGAGATTCCCTCTTCTTGGCCCTCCCATCTCTCTTCTTGTAAGCACTTTAGGTACTGGGTTCTAGTACCTGTCCCAGTACCTAAAGAACATGTATGTCAAATTTAGTGCAAATCAATGCACATATTTAAATTTGTATTATAAAGGCATTTCTATAAGTTAAATTTTAAAATAGGCTGGCAATACTGACTACTGTGGTGCTTTAGATCGGGACAACCAAAGCTTTCTTCTATTGTGTTGAATAATGTTTCAGCTAAGTTTCGGGGCAGATACAGTGTGGATGAAATTTGTTTTAAAAAGGTTGCAACAGTGAGAACTGGGCAACCCGAAATATCTCACATATACCAAAAACTATTTGTAATGTAGGGTTTAATGTTGAATTTCTTCTTCTTGAAAGTAATTCTTGCTTAAAGAGACGTTAACAGTATTACAAACTGCTGCCTCGAGAAAAAAAAACTAGATTTAAAAAAAAATGAAGACTAATTTTCTTCTAAAAAGTGGAAGTTTAAGAAAAACGAACTTTTTTTCTAGTTACAAGACTACTCACAACCCACTTGACCAATCTCATATCTGGCTAATACATCACGGCTACCTTAGATAATCAGTTAAGAAATTCCAAAAGAAATATCTTTAAAACAAGTCCACACAAAAGTATGATTAGGGAGAAACGAAAGATGTGGGACAGCTAAAATCTTAAATTGTACTTTTTAGACAATGTATTTTAACACGTTGCTTATGAAGAGATATAACGGATGTTGTTCTAGATCTGAATTTAAAGAAATGAACGTCGATTTATTTCAATTAAGAAAGGGAAATTAAAACAAAATAGAAACCAAATACAAATTTAAATCTTTTCTCATCCTAATACAAAGTGTTTACTTCAACTACTAAAAGAAATATAATTGTTTTATGTTTTAGAAAATTATCGAGAAACCATTCAAAGTCATTTTTTTCTCTGAGGATATTCTTTAAAATTTTGTCCCCTTCAACCGTTAAAAATTGAAATTTAAGTTTCAACATTAATTATCTTTTGAATCTTGGTGTCTTCCATTTCTAAACATCAATCTACTTCCGATATTAGCTCCTCTTGGTTTCAATTTTTATCTTCGTTTCCTTATAGTCTTTAACTTTTAGTGATTGATTTTTCATGGTCAGGAAGAAAGGAAACTAAAGTTTTTGTTGAGGACAATCACACAAGACAGAAAAAAAACTCCTCTATAATATATAATGGCTTAAAGCATTCTTTTACTTTTTGAAATTCTTTTGAGTGGAGCTGGAAAGTTATATCTTTTTTAAAAAGGGGAAACCAAAAAAAAAGATACTTTTTATTCCTAAAAAAATTTCAGTTCTTTTATTCCGTTGTCACCGTCTTTAATGAGATGGAAAACGCGAAGAATAGTTTTCTTTGAGAATGAAAGTTCGTTACGAGTGATGAAAGATGAATATCTTTTTTTTTTTCTATAACTAAGAAAGAAGATAA
This sequence comes from Lepisma saccharinum, assembly GCA_022664845.1. Lineage (NCBI taxonomy): Eukaryota > Metazoa > Arthropoda > Insecta > Zygentoma > Lepismatidae > Lepisma > Lepisma saccharinum. The sequence goes on along the minus strand of JAGDQP010007684.1, from coordinate 56,626 downwards.
TTGGGAACTAAGGAAAAGCGGCAGCTGGAGTCCCTTTTTTTCCCCTGTGATAGTCATTTGTTAAAGTTTTATCTTCCGTTTCTTCATATTCGTGGTTCATCTTTTGATAACTCATTACTCAGAAACTGTTTGAAAAACTCCTTCTTCTAAGGAAGTCATCCGGTGAAATATTCTTAGTATTAAGCATGAACTGAAACAACGAAAGCGCTTCTTTTTGAAAAATTAAGAAAGTTTTCCCCCCCAAAAAAAACTGTTGGCTTATGAAGCTTAAGACGATTATATGTAAATCATACTCTTGGCTTCGTACATGTTTGAAACTTTCTCTCTTTGAGTAATTATATATTTGTTAAGAAGAATATATACTAAATATAACAGCTTGGTTTATTCGTTTCTAAGTGTGTCGTAGAATATGAGAAGTCCAAAGTAATGAGATTGATATTTTTTTTTCTAATATGGCAATACTCGAACAATAAATGATCTTGGGGCAGAAAATTAAGCTCCAACTCTACCTCCAGTCTGTTTGAATTAGTTAGAAGTTCAGCTTATGATTGAGCATTCTTTTCTTGTTAGTGTGTTCTGGTAGTGTGGCACAGCAAGGTCGGAGTTACCGAGAATGGTGCCCTGTTCTCAACTATTTTACAACGTTGTTCTGGCTTTACTAAAATTTCTTTGATTTTTACTTATTTCTACACTTCCCATCAGAAAGAGTATTCTCAATGGAAGATACCCTTACATTGTAATTTACTTTCATATCTATCAAAGAGAGGTCAAATATATATATTCGTTACACTATATTTCGTTTATGTTCAGTTTGCTATTTCCATTTCTATTGGAGATTGAAACATGTGCAGGCTTTAGTTCTCATCTGATTTACAGGTTGAAACTTCTGCATAAAATAGTAAATCACTGTTTGTGTAAAGTTCTTATTTTAAGGTAGTGTTGCATCATTTTTCTGCAGTACATTGTTCAATAATTTATCGAATATATTTGAACATATCCCTTTGTTTTGTAAATCTACTATTTCTTGTAATGGTTACTATTGTTATTTTACATAATGGGGCGCGCCAATTCAAGAATTTATATGAGAGCGCGCCCAATACTTTTCTTTTTAGAAATCCATAAACAGAATTACTTTTTACTTTCTAGTACGAATTGTTTAAGAAAAGTGTCTTTAAAAAGTTATTTTTTATTATTTTTTATGAAAATATCATTTTCCAATAATCTCCGAAAAGAACCTACTGTATGCTAAAACAAAATTGTCATAAATATTATCCGTCCTATCTGATGTCGTATCTGCAAGAAAATCGGCAAGATTGCACCAACCTAAACCACCTCGTTGGTCAGTGTAGCTAGCCTGTAAAACTCAGTTGATCAAATTGTTTCCATTACGTTACACGTAGCAGCACCAAACTTAGCATTAACATTATTCGACACAATAGAAAATTATTGTGGGTGGTCCATGTCCCCAAGTACCCAGTTGTCAGTGTTGAAAACATGTTAAAAATGATACTGTTCTATTCCGTTGGACGTATCCGCATTAAACTTGGCATAAATATTATTTGATGTAATTTAATAATTCTGTGGATGTTTGCGTGCCTAAGCACCTCAGTTGTCAGTGTTACCAACCTATTTTATAGTAATAAATGTTTGTATGTCTTACATGCTATCAAGTGGTCCTTGGAGCCGGTTTGATTGTTAGTAGAATCGAAGAGTTCACTTGTTTCGTTACCGTGACGCATCAACAGATCACACACTGACATAAGTAATTGCTGAATTTTAAGTGTTTACGTTCGGCAATTAAACCCTACATCGGGGGCAGAGTTGGAACGTAGATTTCGGTTCGATGTTATTTTGTTTTTATAGTTTTACCATATCCGAAAATGAACAAGTAAGGCAGAAAATGTGCACATGCACTACCACCAGGCTTAAGTAGCGGGTGTCCAATTTGGATGATCTATGCGGGTTTGAACTCGTCTGGCCGAGAGCTTTCCAGCCCTAGTAAAGGATCCGGCTGGGAAATCTGACGGTTTTTGAAATCATAGTACAAGGTTGTAATTTGAGATAAAACATTTTTTTTTAACTTGCAGAGAATGAAATACCATTTGTGAATGATAATGGAAAAATTAGATGATGAAAGTCAACGCTTTAAAAATGATGTCATCCAAATGGCAACTATTCTTGCAAACGCACTCTCGCAACCTCTCACTAAAATTCTACACAGCACGTTGGATCATATCTCGTGATATTTCCGCTACTTCCCTACAAATTCCTTCTGTTCTTGTGTAGTGCGAGGTTTGTTCATGAAAACTTTCACTTTGAGGTAAACCCAGAGAAAATAATCGCATGGCAAGTCGGTCGATGGAGTTAGTCATTTGGTTGACGTCATTTTTAAAGCGTAGATTTTCATCATCCATTTTTTCCATTGTCGTTTATAAATGGCATTTCATTCTCTGTAAGTTGAGATAAAACTTTTTTGTTGTTGTTTTATCTCAAATTACAACCTTGTACTATGATTTCAAAACCCGCCAGATTTTTCTGCCGGGTTCTTTAGATCCTGAGTTGGAAGTTACTAGGGGCAATTGGATACCCCCATATCTCGGGACCACTGATCCAATCCGAATCTCGTCAATACCCTTCCAACGACACCTGAATTACATTGATAACTCTGGTAGTTTCTGACTTGACAGAATGATATTGCGCTTGTACAAGGCTTTCCAACAGTTTGTGCTGAAGCCTAAAAGCAGTTTCATTAGTTTCTGACATACCTCGTACGTTAATAAAATTGTGTCAATGTTGTTCTGAGATATGTATCTTTGGAGTAATTAGTATATATGGACAAGGATTGAGGTCCGGGGAATTTAGTGACCACGGGAGATGATTCAGGTAACTGTCACATTCCTCAAACCACGTATGCACACTCTGAGAAAAATGACCACTTCTGGGTCCAACAAGCTGCACAATATAGCAATAACGTTCTAATTTATGACGTCAGAAATTTGCAATTAACTTTATGTATGTTGTGCTTGTAAAGTTCGGAGAAATCAGATTGTGCAAATTTTGGACTAAAAAATACCTTGGCCAATTTCTATGAAGCTGAGTGTATAATTCTACCACGATGCGACTTTAGCTTTTTATCTTGGAAGTAGCCATCCGTAGTAGGGAAATTCATAAGCATCAATGAGTGTGGTTTAAAACCTATTATGTTTAACTGTCATGGAATTATCAATGATGACAAAAACACACAATGTTAGCTGCTTTCTGTGCACGTGGTCATGGGTTCAAGTCACGTATGTTTTCCATTATTTATGGCCTTCAGCCATCTATGGCTCAGGCCGATGTTCCGTGTGGAATAAAACTATAGGAATAAACTACAAGTAAAGGAAAACTCAGTGACTAGTATAAATACTGGCCAAGCCACAAGAACGATTAACGTTCATCCGGTACAAATTCCTTCATTTGGTACGCAATATTGAGTAAATCTTCTGGTTGTGAACACAAGATATGGACACATAAGAGACCCTCTACTTTCACTGGATAGTATTATTTTAAATTATCAGTCTTGCATTTTTACTTTCACTATAAACATTCAGAGGCCTATCTATATTCTTACTGTAGTTATTCTGTCTCCTAAGATCCTGCACAGTCACTAAACACCCATGTAAACACCACTGACCTGATAATGAAACTTTGTTGCTCAAGATGATAGCTGAAGTTCAACCTACATTGCAAGAAACATTTGATCATGATTTGGCATGTTAACACAAATTGAAGCAATATTCAGAAAGAAGAGAACATTACTCCAAAATTGTTTTTCAATTTCTAAAGTGTCTTCTGATTAATGTATGGAAGCCGTGTTATCCATTGTACAAACTAACCCATCTACATCATCATCAAATACTTTTGAGACTAGAGAGAATCATTAAAACCTATTGTAGTCCAGTGTTAAATCCATGTGTAGTTGATGGACGTTCCGATGCCTACGCCGACTTTCTTGACTAGAAAGATTCCTAAAATCCTATTAGCTTGGTATCTCGCTATCCGCTTCTTCCAGTTGTAAGAAAATGGTCTAAATTCAAAGCTCCTTTCTTTTCCTAAATACGACGGCTAACATCCTTCTCCGACAAATTTAACTCTTGGAGTTGTAAAAGCCAACAATTTCCACTGTATTTGTGAGAAGTTTCAATCCCTAACAGAACCATTAAGCTTGTGTTGTGGCTTTGACGTTAATGGGAAAACAATATCCTCGCACAAGCAGTTCCATGCTCGTTTCTGGAGAATCCCTCCTTGTCTTCATCACAAACAGTCCAATCATTTCAGAGTTTTCGAATGGAAACCGATTTGACTGCATTGCAGAGTACAAATTCTTATTCTGGAAATCACAGACACTTTTATACTTATGAAAGGGTATAATAATTGCCACTGTAATGATTTTAAGAGTACACTCAATCCTTTCCATCGGTAGCTCTCAAAGGTGTTTATGATCACGATCTGGTATTATTCACTTTAAGTTATTTGCGTAAGTACTGTGAGAGATATGAAAGGCCCCGAAGTCTTGGTTTAATCTTGCAGGATGCTGTCAATATATTTATTATGTTCTTTTAGCTACAATGAACTGGAGTTACAGGGACGCGCGTTATTTGTCGCTGCTGAAAATTCACTATTTAATAATAAAAAAAAGGTACTGCCGTTTTAAAGTGTGTGCATTATGTTTGCTTTGTCTATTGTGTGCTACCATGCTGTATGATTTCTAGAGAAGGTCTGAGTTGCACAAACTCACCTCGTAATTTGAGGTGACTGGGCGATAGTGAGCTTCACGTGGTGTACCAAAGCCACCATGTGAGCGATTGAATGGGTCATCTCATGGAAACCAAGTAAAGCAAATGTTTATGAATCATATCTGATAAAAGAAAAAAAAATAGTTTAAAATAAACCGTATTTTTGTACACGTGAATGAAGCATAGCTGATAATTGACAAACGAAGGAAAAAAAATAAATCTCCTGGCCAGTTCTATTTTTTCAGGTCTGTAATTTTGAACAAAATCATTGCAAACCTCAAATTAATTCTACTGCTAATATATGATCATTTCTTACTGCACAAACTAGAAAGATTGAATTATTCCTAGTTCTAATCTGTAACTCTCTGCCGAATTACAAACATTCGAAAGTGTGCTTTTGTTTTTAATCCCAAAGTCAGCCCATTTTACTGAAAGATTATAAAAGTAAGACTATGAACAGATGACTACGAACATATTTTGTAAACATTATGAGCAACTATTGCTAAAAGGGTAAATATTAGTGTACAGGGTGTAACAAGACCTCGAGGAAAACTTCTCGTGGTAATTCCCGGCATCTAAACTAGCAAACAGTTCCCATGAGCATGGGTGAAATTCCACTTCGTTTTGGAGGTACAGCGTTTCCAACTTGAGGCTCATATTTGACGCCTCTGAAGAAAATGAATAATTCTCAATAAATCAGAACTGGCACATTGAATTAAAACTTCATTTCCCGAAATTTGTTTCTAACAGCATGGTGGTTATATGGTGTGGAAACACGATGTCACCGAACTGTCAGTGTTGCCAACCTGATATAATGTTCATTTTTTTCAAATAGCACTACGTCGTGTTATTGGATATTTGGTTTCTCCTAGTTATAATAACTCACATCGCAGTGTTGTAAACGATGAATGAGACAAAGATTTTCGCGATCTTATACAAACTACATATTTTTGAAGGATATTTCATCTCGTGCTGTGATTTGCAACACTGTCATCTCGGTTCTGCATATGTTTTTTATCATCTGATGATAAATACCCAATAACTCGACGTAGTGCCATTTGAAAAAATATATTATTATACAAGGTTGGCATCACTGACAATCCATGAGGAGTGAGGACGCGTGAGCGTCAGGACGAAATTGAAACGTGAGGGTAAGTGAAGTTTGACGAAAAAGAACATCTTCGCTATACATATCTATTTTCCTATCTCGTATGTGTGTATAACCATCAGAAGTAATAATTACAAACTTTCAGCGAACGTTTGGCTTGTCATCAGCGAGACAAACTTTCATTGCCCGGCTTAACAACGTGAATACATATTTCATCTTTACTCATGAAAATTATCTTATATATGCTCTTTTCGACCAACCTTTCATTTACTTCAGAGAATTTTGGGGAATTCCCTATTTACTTGGAAAATTAAATGTGCACCTATTACACAATCTTTGACATTTCTGCTTCGGTTCTACTATTAATAATATCGAAAATATTAACTATAAGTTCAATTTTCCCTCACTATCAGTAGCTCACGCGGCGGAATTTTCACCGTGCTCAGTAAGACTTTTTGTTGTTGTTACTTTTGATGTAACATCATCCCTGCGAATTTGTCGGTTGAAATCTGTTACACCCTGTATATATTGCTAATCTGCAATTCGCATTCTTATTCTCTAAAAAAAAAATGATTTTGTGACATAAACGTTATATAACTCAAATGTAGCAATGATATATATTTCAATATAACACAATAAACGAAGGGTACATTATTCAATGCGTAATCAAATACCAAGACATATGCCTTGATCAGTTGTGTGGAAGATACTAGTTTTGTCACAGTTCCAAGCAAAGGCTTCATTTCAAAGACTATAATGGGAAAGAAAAATGTACACCCTTGAATATAATGCACAATATTGTCAGGAGTAGAAGGAAATATCCTTGTTGGCAAATGCGCTTTTGGAGAATGTAAAATGTTCAAGCTGTGATACGGATCGACTTCTCTCTCTCTCTCTCTCTCGCAGAGAGATTTAGGCTATATATGTAAAATCATATTCATCCCCACCTTCCACTAAAACATACACACTCTTCTTTACTCATATTCCAGTTGCTAGGTTACCGAGATCACAGCAAGAGTGTGTGTGCAAACGAGCGTCCGTTGCCTCACATTATCTCAGGCGCCAGTAAGGCGCTCAAGGGAATGTCCGCAGAGCAGGCGAGACTTTTCCTTTGCTCAGATGACCCCTTAGATCCATCAAAGGCCCTCGAATGACAAATCGCTCTCTGTTCAAGATAAAAAGTTCTTTTTTCTTCTACAAAAGAAGAAGGAAACATGGACTGAAGAGAATTTCTGCCTTGAGATCAGCGGTCGACCTAAGGAAATGACACCGTTTTTTTACCTTCTACCTCAAACACAAAGCGGACAAAGAAGCTTTTAAATGGGAAAACATTCTTATTGAATGCCTTGCTTTTAATGAGAGGTAAGCCTCAGTTTTGGAGAGGTCATCAAATGACTTAAGTGCTGGGGAATGGTTTCTACCCGTAAATGGATCTTAACTGTTAGCTGCTATTTCCAACACTTTTTCCCTGCTATATGGAAGCTTTCCATTTTCTAAATGATACTTTAATCGAGTTATTTTCAGGCATTTGATGACATCATTTGTTATTGTTCTATTTTCGCGTTCAATCTTCTTCTATTTTTATCCTTAATAGATGGGGCGAGACTATCCATTTCAATTGTTACTATAAGGACGCTAAATTAAAGGGTTATTCTTGGAGGCTTAAAGCATCATTTTATTTAGCATAATTTTTTTTAAGGAAAAGAAAGTTTATGATGCTGACTGGTTTAAAAGGCTAGTTTGTAATTGTGATAGAAACCTGTAACCTGTTAGTGCATTCTGTTAGTCGTTTGATAGTTCATATTTAGTTACCAGCATGAAATTATGCACAGACTATCTCCAGCATGACCTTGTTAAAAAAACATTGAGACACAACTTGTGTCCCCCACCCTTTCCCCGGAGGCGGAGGGGGCTATGGCCACCAAGTAAAAAAATGTTTTTTTTTGTTTTGTTTTTTACATTTTCTTTCAAATAATTGTATAGTTTATGAAAAATGATTCCAGATATAGAGTAAATCTTATAATTATCATTTAAAAAGGTCATCCCTTTGGTATTAGGTTCCTTAAGGCGTAAAAGTGTGTCGTAGCTAACACAAAGGGAGTAAGAACCTTTAATTCCGCTAAGTCCGTCCATCTGTCTGTCTGTACGTGCGCAAAAATAAAGCTCAGGAAACACGAAGTGTAGCAAGGTGGTTGAGGTGTCGTTGGATAAAGTTTTGGATAGACTAGTTCATAGCCGCGGAACCGTGTTGATTTGTGCAGTATGATAGTGTTGCCAACCCATTTTTAAAACTCATTTTTTTCAATTTGTTTGTATATATATGCGACATATACTCGCATAAAATTTGGCACAAATATTATTCAACATAATAGAAAAATATATTGTAGGCTTTCCCCTCCCTAAGTACTTCAGTTGTAAATATTGTAACCCTACTTCATAAAAATAATGCTAATGTGTCTAAGATGCTTTCAATTAGGATTCCCAGGCGTCTTCCCTCTGGAGGACATGTCCTTTTCCCATCTTGCCATCCTTCCTTTTCTAATTATCTTGAAATGTCTTTCATTTTCTACTGACCAGGTTCAATAGTTCCGAATTGAAGATAGTCGTACTCTTGTGATCCAAATGCTTAATTTTAATAAAATATTCATTTCCTAAATATCTATCAAATGGTTCATCATTTGGTAACTACTTTCCATTTCCATTGAAGTTTATTACTTGGCAGGAAGATACAATCAAAACGTAAAATTTTGTTTAACTTGTCCTGTACAAAGTGAAATATGAAAGTAGGAAATTCTTCTGTTCGTCAGTGTTTATCGGATTTTAAATAAAAGTAGCCATAGTTGTCTACCAATCTTAGCTTAGTTGTTGTCCATTGAGAAAAAAAATCCGAATTTGTCCCCCATTTTTAACTTTACTATCCTCCACTGGTAACAAATGGTTTGGTAACCCTGTATCAAAGGACTTCTTCCGAGCCTTTACGATTATTAAAGCGATTCGTAACTTTGACGATGCAATTATCTGTTAGGCTACAAAAATGAGCTTTCATAAATTAAAACCATTCGAATATAGTTCACGCATTTGGTAATGTGAAAAACAACAAAATATTCTTATTAAAAATTCACTTGCAGTATATGGTACTTGCAGTATATTGTTTCTTATTAAAATTTATGACAAGTAATTAGACATTTAATTTTTTTGTGACGTTACAAAGTTAGAAACCACAGGTTTATCACCAACTACAATATGAAGAGAAAATCATTTTCTTTCAAAATTTATAAAAGCAAACACCGCTTCAGAGTTCAAAACTTCTTAGCTTCACTAACACTCGTTTGAGACTGAATTCGTTATCTCCTTGTATACACTATTTCTCTTTTTCACTCAGCAGAGTGTGCTGACATTTTAGCACTAAATAAATATTGATAATTTGAAAACAAGACTTTAGATCTTTTAAAAGCAAACTCAAACTTAAATTGATAACTTTATCGCTTCAACTCTCACTCGAAACAAGATACTATCTTAATATTCTTTGTGGTAGGGAAAGGTAGAGCAAAATGAGGTACACGAAATGCGTTTTAGACCCACGACCTTTTATTATTAAATCAATACAATAGTGCCATTAATAAATATAGCGTCCGGAACGAATCTTCATTTCTTCGTTAGTGAAATGGGTTTGTGGTATTTTGTTAGGAAACTTCGACCCCACACCCACAGCAGGTCGAAGTAGAGCAGCAAGGAAATGCTATCTCACAGCAGATAGGATGATTTGGGTGCTTAGGGTTTCCTAGCCCACAGCAGGTAGGTAGATGGGGAAGGTGTTCACTTCCACAATCCACAGCAAAGTGAACGAAGGGGTTCATATCCCACAGCGGATAGGAGAGGTTTTTAGGTGATCACTGATCACTCCCACGCTGCCTGCTGCAGAATTATCATATGATGCCATTGTCCCAGCTGCGATCCTTTTCAAACAAAATATTCGGCTCGTTGGGCAGGTGTCGCTAGTGAGAATGACGTCCATGGCACGTGATGCTGCTGTCTTCTGCTTGTTTGTTTATATCGGACACGTGCTAGTTATATTAAATGCACGTGCTCGATACACTACACTGTTGCATTATCGCACCATTAGACTCTTATTTCACTTTATACATCAGATTATTTCATTGACAACTAAATAAGGTTCTTTCTCTTTGTATACATTCTTCGCATATTCAAACGCACATTTTGCAGTAATGATAGCATTCATAATTATGAAGGAAGTGTGTAGAATATTATATTTTTAACATCAGACAGTACAGTGCAGTTCATGAAATTGCCTTTATTCTGCACATTGTATTATCTTTTATCATTATTATTATTTCTTTATTCTGTACAGTAAGTAGTTGCACCCTGGTTCATCAAAGACTTTTGAGGACTTCAGAAACAAAGGTTTTCTTCTACAAGTAAAAACTCTATTTAAAAATTCTGACGCCTGATATTTTTATCGAAATCTGAAAGACAACCTTGAACCTGTTACTCGATCAAAAGAAGTACTTGGTTGAGAAGTGCTTCTGATGTCTAGAACACCTTTCCCAAAGACATACGATAAATGTCTTCTCAATAACGACAACAAGAAGCAACTCTTATCAATATTACCACAGTGATATCATTTAAAACAAAACACACTACTAGTAGGCAGTGATGAAGTTAGTTCCTCCGCTAGAACATTCAATACTTAAGGTGTTGCTGCATCATGCAATCATCAGAAGACTAATAGTAGACTTCGCTTACATGTGAAAAACTGTGTTCAGTTTGGCCATAATAATGTCATCTTTATTACAGTTGACTCTGATTTGGTAGTTATTGCAGCAACTGCCTTCTTCGAATTGAAGTCACTGGGCCTGCAAGACTTTTGTTTTGAACTTGTCAGTGGTAAGATCAATATTTTTTCTCGTTGATCATTTTCTTGTAAAACCTTTCCTATGTTATCCGAAATGCTTCACCATTTTCACATACATGCATTCACACGGTATAATGCTGTCTTAGCATTCTATGGGATTGGAGAAACCAGTCTCTGGAATGTTTAGAAGAAAGTTTAATATTACGCCAGTCTTCAATCTCTTATCAAGTTCGATGATAGGATCAAGGATGAAGCTTTCCATATGATTGAGTGGTTTACTCTCTTCTAAATATTAAGAACGCCACAGAAAGTGTGAACGAATGTCGCAGAATTATGTCCACATAAAGAAACAGATCAATCGAAATTATCCCACCAACAGAAAATGCCTTAGGAGTGCATGTCAAGCGTACGATATTGCAGACAAATTTGGAAACAGTGTCTCAAACGCCAACTGAAAATTACATAATTAGTTGTTTTGCTTGAAAATAAGTTCCTGCTCTGCATATGAACCACTTTGGATAATTATCTCAGAAGTTTCAAAAGTCTGTTCTGAATTGATCTGATGCCAATGCAAATAAAGGTGTGTAATAACTTAAGTGTGAAAGAAATTATTTTTCTTCTACTTCACTGGTATTCCTGTGATGAATAATGAACAGAATAAAAGCAGTTTCATTACTTGTACGCTCTCCTGTTTAAAACACATTTACCTCCACACTTTGTTTATAATTATTAATTACTCATTAGAGCAAAATGTATGTTTTCAAATGTAAGAGAAAGTTCATTATTTAGTGGTAAACGGCATAATCTAATACGTAACGCAATAATAATAATAATATCTTGTTTCAAGTGAGAATTATAAAGTTATCAGTTTAAGTTTAAATTTGCATTTCCTTTTAAAAGATCTAAAAGTCTTGTTTTCAAATTACCAATATTAATTTAGTGCTAAAATGTCAGCATACTCTGATGAGTGAAAAGGAGAAATAGTGCATACAATGAAATAACTTATTTAGTCTCAATCAAGTGAACCTAAGAAGCTTTGGACTCGGAAGCGGTGTTTGCTTTTATCAGTTTTGAAAGAAGAAAAAGAAATTGATTTTCTTTTCTTATTGTAGTTAGTGGTAAATCTGTGTTTCCTTAACTTCGTAACGTTGTCAAAAATATTTTTAAAATGTATAATTAGTTGTAAATTTTAATACACTGCAAGTGAATTTTTAATATGAAGATTTTGTTGCTCCTTACATTACCGAATCTGTACCATTCCATACAAGTCAGTACGTGCCTATCATCCAGACTGGTCTATACCATGGTCGCGGATGTTTGTCTTGTTTTCCAAAAAACATACGCAAAATAAAGAGCTCTATATTTTTGTTTTCCCGAAGAAAAAAAAAGTCTGTGAAGAGTTACAGGCTCTCAAAGTAGTTGCCAAGGTCATCTGCTGCCATTAAATATAAAAAAGGATGTTCATTTCACAATTCAATTTATCAGAGACTACTTGACGGATTTGCATGAAAACATAATATTTATCTCGTATTTTATTTTATCGTGTGTAAAAGTCATTACTGCTGATTGACTACTTTTCCAAGTAACTAATTGCAATGTTGCCAAAGAGAATGGAGCCGGTTTTCTTACGGTAGGAAAACTGTGTTAGACATGGAGTTGGTGGACGTGGGTGGTGGCGTTGGAAAGGTCCGCGTTCCCTGAGAACAGCGGTGATGTCAGAAATCGGGTCCGGACCCCGAGACCCCAGAAATAGTGTCCTGAAGATTTGCACTCGAGTCCCTTCTATTCATCTATTGGAGTTGTCGGCCAATTGCTCCTAATACCTGACTGTTCCGCAACCCACCAAACTCTACTGCTTCCCGGGATTGCATAGTTAATCAGGATAAATTACACAAAATAAAGATCATGGAGCCGATTCTTTTGCGGTAGGGAAACCGTTTTAGACATGAGATTGTTGGACACATGTGGTAACGTTGGAAAGGTCCGGCTCCCCTGAGCACAGCGGTGATGTAAGAAATCGGGCCCGGGCCCCGAAGGCCCAGGAATTGATCCGGAAGTTTTGGGCCCTAATGAAGCCAAGTAGATTTTAGCTTTTAATTAAAACTTATTGTTTTGTTCGGAAATTATTTTATTTTTTAAAGATTTGATGGTTATTTAAATCTTTCGAATTGCTGGTCCCTTTTTTTATATATATAGTCGAATTGATAGTTTTATCTCGCGCAATCAGGTATTGAGTTTAAGCCACAGCAAAGGTTTGTAACAAATTCCGAAACTTCGGAACCCGATTTCTGGGGCCTCATGGCCCGGGTCCAATTTCTGACATCACCGCTGTGCTCAAGGGATCCGGACCTTTCCAACGCCTCCACCCGCGTCCAACAACCGCGTCCGCGTCCAAGTATTCGTTGCAGTTGCAATGTTCTATCTAAAGCTCAGAGTGGAACGATCATCGCAGATCTGTTGCTCGTCAACCACATGTATTGCCTTCAGTTGATTACGCATCGCAGCTTATTAAACTCTCAAACTGTTTTCTCTCCCTGCAGCTGAAGTTGATGGTAGTGCTTGAGATTGTTTGGAGAACGTGTTTTGCATCATCTTCCGACAAGTGTTCAGCACGCAATGCATCCGATTTAATTCATGAACTGTAATTTAGCCCTATTATTGGTTTCTCATCTACCCTAATATTTACAGTGTTTGGTGCTGGATTATTGAAAATATTGTAAATAGTGGTTATCCATTCCGCAGCAGTTTTAAGTCTTCCTCGTTCCCTCTTCAAAATGCTGCAATATTGACTAAACGTGCGTTAACGAATATCAAATTCTGAATGTTGTGAAACTTACGGTAGCTTTTTTAGCTTAAATGTAAAAAATAAATAAATATTGTTATTCAATATTGAATAACAATAATCGATTTGGTTTGGATTGAGTGGTTTTCCCGTCCATTTTGCGTCTCAGAATTGATAGTATTTTCAGTCCTCTCTGTTTGGATTCTATTTTACACTCTACGATATCCTTTTGTTCCCTTTCTCTTCACATATTTCAAAATTTATTGAAATAATTATAGGGTCACAGCACCAGTTTCCGGCCACTACAGTTTTAAAAGTAAATAAATAAGACATCTGATGTTTGACTCGCTCAGCTCATGTTTTTTGTCAATTGTGTCGATGTTCAGATGTAATCTACGTTCTCATTAACTGTTTCAAACTTTGTGAGGCACAGTTATTCAGTGATGAAGTTATGAACACACAAATTCAGCCTCCATTGTGTGCATCGTTAGTAGGAAGAGGAAGTTCAGGTATGAATTGGTGAATTTTTAAAAAATGAATATACACGTATAGTGATAGAATACAGTCAATACACATTTTGAAAGAGGAAGCATTGGTAACCACAGCAGAAAAAAAAATATATTTGTTGAATACTTCGGCACTTATTGCCTGTCTGGATGGTTCAAAAATTTGGCGTGAAGCCAGTAAATGGCTTCTATGGCTGTTAACTGGACCCAATGTTAATTACGTACGGCACAGTTTTTTTGCCCCCGTCAAAAAGTACAGTAGAATGGGTCATGAGGCAAAGTAGACCACTTTCCAACTTTCAACCGTTCTTCTAACTTTAATGATTTGTTTTATATCATGGCTATTAAGCCTGATTGCGCAAAGTTTTTTAGCTATCATTTGCGTAAGGATATTGTCGTGGCAACACCACATAACACTTCCGCAACGTACCTGTGTTTGTTTCATTTCAGGATTTCGGGGCTTGGGGGTTGTTTTGAGATAGAGAAGAAGAGACTATTCTAAATCATTCATTTTTTCTCGTAATCATTTCTTACCTGCTATTGAATATTCTTGCCAATTTCCAACTTTTTAGGCCAACAGGAAGTGCAATCCCGATTTGTCCCGAATTGCGGGGTAGGGCTTTCTTATTAGGATAGGCTACTTAACGGAATAGCTGAAGTTTCATTTTTCACACACTTAACAGAATATGTGCAGATTTTGAAACTTCAAATGACCTACGCAAATTTCAGCTTTCTAGACCCATGAAAAGCGCATTCTCGATGCCCAGCAATATTGGAGTACTTAACGGTATTATTCAAGAACTTAACAATGTAACTGCATTTATAATGTTTTCCTATAATTCCCACCTGCCTATGAACTTTCATGCCGGATTTCAGCTTTCTCTCCGAACGAGAAGTACCATTTTGAAACCTTGGATATTGGACTCTTGGCGAAAAGGTGTTATATGGATGTTTATGGAGTAATCGTGATTTTAAAAAACTTTTCCTGTGATTCAAACTTTCCCATAAATCTTCATCCTGATGTTCAGCTTTCTAGTCAACCGGGAAGTATATTTACAACATTTTGGGGTATTGTTGTACTTAAGGGTGGAATTCAAAATTTAATTTTATCTGTAATTCTAACTTACCTGCGAACCTTCATACAAAATATCAACTTTCTAACCCAATGGAAGTGTATTTTCTATACCTGGAGCTATTGAGGTACTTACAGGTGTAATTACAGTTTTGAACGTTTGCTGCATTTCGATCCCTGGACACGAATGTTAATCTAAATTTCAGCTTTGCAGCCCAATTGGAAGTACATTTTGATTTCCTGAAATATTGGGATATTTAATTGTATTATTGGGGTCCTTAACAATGTAATTGTATTGATACGTTTTGTTGTAATTGCAACCTGCCCACGAACCTTGATGCAGAATTTCAACTTTCTAACGCGACGGTAGGTATATTTAGGATGCCTGGGGTTTCGGAGTACTTAACTGTTTTATTGGTGTATTTTACCGTGTCATTATATACACTCAAAAATTAATTTGCACCTGCTCAGGAACGTTCACTTCGAATTTTAGCTTTCTAACCCAAGGGAAACTCCTTTTTGAATATTCGTGGTTAATGGGTTATTTAAAGGTATAATTTATTTTTAAATTTTTCTTGTAATACAACCTTACACGAATTTTCACGCTGAACTTGAGCCTCCTAGTCCAACGGGAATGTCTTTTTCAGTACTCGGGTATATTAGGGTACAAACGGTTCCATTTAGGTCGTTATCGGTATGATTGCAGTTTTAAAACTACTCATGTGATCACAACCTTTCCACGAATTTTCATGTAAAATTTCAACCTTCTAGCCGAAAAGGAAGTGCATTTTCCACAGCCAAGGATATTTGGTATGCTTAATTGTGTTACTGAGATTCTAACAGTATATTTTCATTTAGTGCACTTATACTTCCAACGTGCACATGAAGCTTGATACCGAATTTAATATTTCTAGCCCAACGGGAAGTATTCTCTCGTTACCTGGAGGAATTTAGTTCTTAATTACATTTTTAAATCTTTTTCTGTCATTCTACCCTTCTCACAAATATTCATGCCGAATTTCAGTATTCCAGCTCAACGTGAAATGCATTTTCTATACCCGGGCATATTGGTCTGCTTAACGTTGTCAATGGGGTACTTAACAGGGTAACTGATTTTTTTTTTTTTAATTTTTTGTAAATCCAACCATATATCTTCATGTCGAATGTCAACTTTCTATCACAACGGGCAGTGTCTTTCAATACCCGAGCTATTGGGGCATTTAACGGAGTAATTGCATTTTGAAAAAAAAAAGTATTCCTGGAATTCCAATCTGTGCACGAATCTTCATGTCAATTTTCAGCTTTCCAGCCCTAGGAGAAGTGTAGTTCCGTACCCGAAGGCATCGGGGTGCTTAACATTGTTATTGGGGTATTTAAAGGTGTAACTGCATTTTAAAATTTTGCTGTAATTCCAACCTGCCCACAAATCTTCATGTAGAATGTCAGCTCTCTAACACAGCGGGCAGTGCATATTTCAATACCCTGGGTATTGGGGTATTTAACGGAGTAATTGCATTTTGAAAAAAAAAAAAGTATTCCTGGAATTCCAATCTGTCCACGAATCTTGATGACAATTTACAGCTTTCCAGCCCTATGAGAAGTGTAGTTTCGATACCCCGGGATATTGGAGTGCTTAACATTATTGGGGTATTTAATGGGGTAGTGGCATTTTCCCTCTGTATTTCCAACGTTTCCTTGAATCCTGATGCCGAATTTCGACTCTCTATCCCAAAGGAAGATGAATATTCGATACCCGGTGGTTGCAGGGTGTTACTCGAGTACTTTGAGGTATATATGCATATTCTGAATCTTTTACGAAATCCCAACCTGGCAACAATTATGCTGAATTTTATCTTCCTAGGCTAATGAAAAGTGACTTAGTAACATTGTCATTAAATGTTCTTTGTCCCAAGGAACATGTTTGCCGAACTTAAGCTTTATAAGTTTAACAATTTTCGAGTTTTTCTATTCCCCTGAAATTTTCGCCCTCATCCCCTTGGAAGTGTCGGATCACAAACTAATGTGATAGCCGTTACTGATAAGGTAAACCGGCCAAATATCGGATACTTTTTGTAATCACTATAGAAAAGCTATTAAAAGTGCAGAGAAGTCGGTAATAGTTGGGAATATGACAGATTACTCCTTTACCTTGTAACTAAAACTGATCTAGAGATTCCCAGATTGGTATTTCTTGTGTTATTGAACAGTATGTAAAAAAGTGCAAGTTGGACCACGAAAAAAAACTGTCCCAATATCGGATAAGGGTAATGCCTAATATTGGATAGGGATTTTACAAGGGAAAATGCAAGCAAGGAGAAGAACATTCGTTGTGGAAGATCACATATTTATTGGTTGCTTCTTTAGTATTTATTGTGTGCATCGGTCACAAATATATGTTTACCAGTCGTCACTACCCGCACATAATTCATGTACCCAGAACAAGCACATAGTACATCGAATCCACTTTTCACCCCTGAAGTCATTGCTGAAGGCCTGACCGCAGTAGATGCAGTCACAGTCATCTGCACTATCTTCGTCATCAGTTGATACAAATGGGATATTATCGTCGTATTCTTCAGACTCAGACACGTCGTAGGATAATTTGCGTTTTGAGTTTTTCTTCAGCCTTTGCTGTTCATTCGTTCCCGATCTTTCAATTTTCCTGCCACTCTCGTTGCTATGCCTAGCCTTTGATGCCTGATTCCTTCGTTTAATAGCATTTACAGTTTGTTCCACTTCTTCCTCTGGGACATCTGAAACAACAGAAAAGAGCTTGTTGTACATGCTGCCTAATATCGGATATCTGATATTGGGCAGCCCTTCCTATCCGATATTGGGACGAACTCTCCCTCGTGACAACATTTACCACTAACCCGAACAGTGCCATGTGGCCGTACCAGTTTGACATATTTACATACTACACAAGGTTGTATTTTCGAACAAAGTAAATACAGTGCTATTTTTACTTACCTTCTATGTTCTATCACGAGATGCAACAGTCCTTTCAAAAACTCTAATCGACGAAAATTCGCTTTTCTGCCACACTTCAGCAATAACTTGTTCTACAACGTCCGAACGCACAAAGACAATACTGCGCCACTACCTCATGCAGTTACTGTGATTGTCTACCGATGGCAGCACCTACTTGACGAGAAACATGGGTATCCGATTTTAGGCAAGTATCTGATATTTGGCCGGTTTACCTTATATTGAAACGAAGAATTTTCATGCCAAATATCATGTTTCTAGCTCAAACGGTTTGCTAGTTGCATCTCCACCCCACCCAGTTTCACTCCCTTTGGGGATAGTAGCAATCTTTTAACGCCACAGTTAGTCCTTGTAGGTCATAAGGAACATGTGTGCCAAATCCTGTTCGAATTCGTCAAGGGATGTTGAATTTTATTGCGTTCAAACAAACACACACAGATTTTCTATTTTATTTACCAGTACAATATAGAAGATAATTCGTATTAGTTGGTAACACTAACAGTTTCACCACCACCACTACTACTACCAGTGTGCGAATTAACGGGGGGGATGCCCGGGATTTCCCCCCCTAGCAAATAAGTTTCCCTCCCTGACAAATTTATTTTTCGTCCCTGCCAGGGATAAATTTATCCCCCCTAGAAGATGTTTCGATCAAGATTACATAGAAAATCGGAACAATTTTATTTGGTACAAGTTGAAACTATTTTAATACAAGGGTATATGAACTTTTACTGGCAGTTAAGAAGCCTGTTTGGAAGTCATTTCTTTTGTGATGTTTATGAAATAGCTTAATGTGAAAGATTTAGTATGATTGATTTGATTTGGTAACCTCCTATTGGAAAATGGGACTCTCTTTCCGCTGATCTAGTGGTTACCGTCACTGACTGCTGATCGTGTGGTTCCGGGTTCGATTTCCGGCTCTGCCAAGAGATTTTTTCCAAAGCGAGAGGGTTTAAAACGGTGCCCACCCAGCATGGTGATGCAATTGGGGAGCTGCTGTTAATAAAAGACAGTGGCGATCACAGTTGAGAGCTTCGGTTCTCCTCTCCCAACAGGCCTCATGCAGTGGTGGATTGAATATGGCTGTGAATTGTGTGTGTGTGTGTGTGTGTGTGTGTGTGTGTGAGAGAGAGAGAGAGAGAGAGAGAGAGAGAGGGGGGGGGGGGGCTATATATAGTACCTTTTGAAATCCGTGCGTAATGTTTTATCCCCCCCCTGGCTAAAAAGTTTAATTCGCACACTGACTACTACTACTACTACTACCAATCCAACAACTACTACTACTATTACAACTACTTTTAAGGCGTTATGCCAGCGTCTCGAAGGTCACGGTTTCAAAACCGGTCTAGGGCCAGGGGGGTTGTGTATTCGAATAAGCATTGCACTCATATAATCGTGATGGGTCGAAGTCCAAGTGACTCAAATGGCCGATACAATATTAAGTTTTTGCAACAACTAACTACTACTACAATTATAACCAATACTACTACTATCATTACTCCTACAAAACTACTCCTACTACTAACACTTCTACTATTACTTTTACTACTTATATTAGGTCTTTACACACTTAGTATAAATAGTTTTTGTTTGCAACAATCCAAATTTGGATATAAAAATTCTAAACTATTTATTTAATTTACATTATTGATAGAAATTAAAAATAGTAACATTTTATTTATTTCATTGTTATTAACAATAAATTGAATATTTATTAAGGAGTTTGAGGGTACATATGGTCTAAGGGAATATTAGCAAATTTTAGATTTTTTACAAAATTTGGACGTGGCCACGAACGTTTGTGCCAGATGTCAGCATTTTAGGCCAACAGGGAATGCTTTAAAAGCTCCAGGATGGACAGACAGACAAAGAAGTTAGGGATTTTATATTTATGTAGATAATGAGTGTTCAGTCCGAAGGCAGATCCTGACCTGAAGATCTCATGCACGTAAACCTATGGTGATTTTCCAATGGCTTCCACCGGATGAAGATGATGTCATAAGGACGGAACTTACAGTTTAATGTGAGCGTAAACATCTGTATCCCGAATGGAAATCGACCCCGGAACGCATTGATTACAAGGCAGCCTTAGCACTGCTCCAGGGATTCCACCAGGTTTTTCAGGTTGGAGGTGTATTGTCAAAATTAGGAGGATGTAAGTGGAGTTTGGGATGGTTTCTGTCGATTTTTGACCTCAAAAAATTTAAAGTTAGGTGGTCTCGAGGATTTGGGGGGTGATGCCCCCCACAGGGAAAGGACTGGTGGAATCACTGCACTGACCCTGATAGGCTTAGAACTATCCCTAGTATTGCCTGCATTTTTTATTTTACAGCATTTTACGAAGATATTTTTAATTCTACAGCATTAAAAGATGCCTGTTTTTCTTGACTTTTTTGCCCGCTTGTAACACTTACGAGACATGTTTAATTTTCTTAGAACAGTTAACAAACACAATTTCATATGTTTTGCATGCCTACAATGTGGGCTCCTTTGTTATATTTTATTTTCTGTTATTTATGTTAAACGTTTAGAGTGTGACTAGTGTGGCCAAAAACTGGGACATAACGGGCAGTTACTGGTAGTGTGTGGCTGGAAACTAGTGTCTTTTGCCCTTACGGTTTACAAATATGTGTTTCTTCCTTTAATACACGACCTAAAGTCCAAGGTATGTATTTATTTAACTGTTTGCTTTCTTCTTCTTCTTTTTTTGTTCATATTTACACACCACCAAAGTCAGAATTTTACTTAAGTGGCTGGAAACTGTTGCCGTGACCCTATGCTAGTTTCCATGATCTTGTTGAGCATAGCTTAAGATAATGTTTAGTAGCTACAGAGATTAGACTGTGTTTGAGGCGATACAATATTTCAAATAAAATATTATTAAACAACTATTGTTATTAACGTTTTCTTAAGCACTTTGGTTTTTATATTTTAAACTCTCGTTTAGAATCGATTAGAATTTTAATAATGGTTATACAGGGTGGTTACCTAATGCATCGACAAACTGCGAGGGATGAGAGTGTATACAAAAATAATGTCTTGGTCTTCAAATGGAAATTCCGCCGTGTTTTCAAGCTACAGGCTACCTAAATCCTGAGAAATGAACTTTAGACCTTCATATTTCCAACTCAGAAGTCGTAACATTGGAGCTGATGCTTCATTATATCGTCAAATAACATATGGGGCCCGAATATTGCCCACCTTAACTTTCTTGATATTTTCACTGAGAAAAACTATTTAATAGTGTGAATCGACTGAACCAGCAAGTTTGGAGACTATTTGGACAAATGAAAAAAGTAATCTGCTTCCTAGAAATGACGTATAAAAATGTAATAAATCGAAAACTAAACATTCAACTGTTTCCCTGTTCGTTCGGCACGACAGAAACGGCGAGCCGTGCGCTGCCTGGTATTATATCATTTGTATGTGCCAGGCACGATCTTCTTGTGAAGAAAAACAATTGAGAAATAGCATTTAAGTTCACCTTAGTTAAGTTCAACACGTAAGATACAAACAATTCCTAATTAAATTGGTCAGTATGAGGTATAATTTAATATTAAAATCACATATAAAACGTTCTTGATAACTATTATATTTGTTCTCAGAAAATATTTTTTGACAATTTTTTAATTGTATTAATGACCTTTAGCCATCTAAGGCTCAGGGGAGGGGAGGGGAAAGGATTCGGGAAGCTGTCGGCCAGGGCCTATGTTCAAAATGCCATCCTCGTTTTTATTTGTTAAATATAATGTTAATACTTAGAGGAATAACTTATTTTTTAAAAAAATTAGAGAGATATTATAAATAATATACAGCATTAGGGATTCAACGCAAGTGACATGAATATTACACACACAAAATACTAATGCTGTAATTTATACAACCAACGGTTTACCTGCATAAATTTACAAAGAAAATTATAAAATTGAAAATAGGGTATGAGCACCGGTCGTCGGATATACACTAGTAGTCGGCAGTTTTCACATAAATATCATTGAAACAAGACGTATGTCATTAAAATGAACATAAAATTATCTCTAGTTTACGGACAGCTTTAACTTGATATTTAAGTTCTACCATCTATCAAAAGCATCGACCTCCATTAATACGATACTGGACTGACTGCAGCCATTGAAAATTTCATGAATATGTGAAGCTAGGGAGCGGAGAGGAAACTTAATCTCATTTGTCCACTTCCAGCCTAAACCAATATGGACAAAATTTTCGATTCTAACTCAGTTTTTTATGCTTGATATCGCTGTGTGGCCCGTTTCTTAATTTATGTCTTAATTCTTGCAAAAAAAAACATAAATAATATTTGCAGCATTTTCTATTGTATGCAGAGTACGATATACTCTTACATGAATAACTCAGGAATTAAGACTTAAATAAAAAAATGGGCCACACAGCGATATCAAGCGTATAAAACTGAGTTAGAACTGAAGATTTAGTCCACATCGGATTAGACTGGAAGTGGACAAACGAGTTTAAATATTTGCTCTGGCGTCTATCTTTCAACACCAAGTACTCACTCCTGTATAGTTTATATAGAGCTCGATGATCGAAAGTGACATTATATAGATCAAAAAGAAAAAAAGAAAAGAAAGGAAAAAACTGGCTTCCCTGGTTAGTTTAGAAGATACCGGAAAAGTTATTTGCGAATGAAGAAGACTGTCTTTAAATTTAGGGTAAATGTCTTTGTCTTAAAACTAAAAACGACATTGTTTGTTCTAGCTTTTCAAATGTTCTGTTTTGACTTTATATCATAAACAATGCGAATAGTCATGTCTATTAAGTATATTACTGTGTCCGACTTTAGGTATGTAAGGTATATAGAATTCACGAGTTTTCCTCTTACCTACCAGGGTGACCGATAAGAAGCGTTTCTTATATATTTTTGTTGCGATGTTAAATTTGTTTCTATTGTTCTTAATAGTGTAATCAGGGTGTTCCTGGTTCGATTCCCAGCGGGGACACAAGTGGTTCGGAATCCATATTAAACTGTAGGTCCCGTCCTTAGGACGTCATCTTCATGCGATTGAAGGTAATGGCAAATCACCATCGGTTCACCTAGCACTGGGATCTTCAGGTCAAGTGCTACCTTCCAGCAGAGCACTCATCATCATTGTTCCTAATAATTTAACAAGTATTTTCAACAGCACATTTCTTACCGAGCCGCCGTGGCTCAGTGGTATAGCATTCGGGACGTCATGGGTTCGATTCCAGAGGCCGACCATTCTGACTGAGATTCTTTCAGATTTTTTGCTCAGGCACACGAGGCAAATGCAGGGATGGCACCTTCAACATAGGCCCTGGCCGACATCTTCCCGAATCATTTTTCCTCCCCGATCTCGACCTGAGTCTTAGGTGCCTAAAGCCATCAATAAAATTCAACAGCACATTATGGGCTTAGAACTATTTAAATTTTTAATAGACATATTTTTTCTACACGAATATAACCACTTTTTTTCCATAAGTTCTAAATGAAAACGATCCATTATTTCTGAATGTAAGAATACTTATTTTTATGCATATTTCTCTTTATAACTATGGGACAGTTTTATAACTATGGATCTAACACGATAAAATACCTTCGCATCAAATAATTCTAATCAAAGATTTGTGTTTTCTTTTATATTTCTAGCAGACATAAACTACACGAAAGAACGTTTTACATAATGAAAGTTTTCACGGAATAATATTAGATGATCATTTATTTGTGAAACGATACATTACTTCCTTTCTTATATGTCTTAGTACAATCGTGAGCTGCACAGGAGATTGGCATTTTCTTCTCAAATACAAACGAATCAACTAAAATAATACTAAAGAGCGAAGCACAGCAGCCATATGATAGCAACTCATAATACGTGTTGTTGCCAAACAAACATTCTCTCGTTCAACTTTCAAGTGGCGCCGCATCAGTAGCGCCAAGCCTGACTCTAGTGGAGAGATTTTATAACTCTATGATATATATACAAGATTGGTGAAAAACAAGTGAATATACAAGAAGAAATAAATATGAATAAATAAGAAGTGTAACACACAGGAAGAAGTTACGTCTCACATGAGGGACAAAGAAATGGTCAGTGATCTTTACCGGTGATTCCAACACATTCTTCATGAACGTATTTGCTACACGACACACAAAGACGCATGTCTTCAACCCTGTCTTCCTGGTAAAGGTAATAAAAGCAAGATTCACAAGACATGGTACAACTTAGTGCCGGATCTTCAGGACTATTAGAAGCAAGATGCTGAAATTCTGGTCGTTTTAAACGTGATGACACTTGCTTTGTTTTGGTTTTAATCTTCTTATTCTTTGTATTGAAATTGATAGCTTCCTTATTACCTGGCATTATCTTCGTTTTAATTACTAAATATTATGATGATGAGTGTTCAGTACAAACATTTCAGATACGCATTTTTTTCATTTAAACAGTTATGACTGCATTTTGCCCAATATGGCTTATCTTGCCTGGTGCCACAGTGGGCCATATTGCACGCTATTGACCTCTTTACTTTTTCTGGCGCCTGATAGTTACTCAATACAATGCATTGCGTTACACACATTTTATGTTTACGTATCCTCACATAGCTACATTATCCATGCATTATACTGATTAGATACTGAACAATACATACTTCCAACAATAGATACTGAAACGAAACATTACTTGCCTTGCTAAAATATCAGCAATTAAAGAAAAAAAAGTGCAGTGGGTGCAGGAGATTCCTTAAAAAAAGTATATATTGCATTATTTGAACTATTGTATTGGTGTTGAAAGTAAAAAGCTGCAGGATTTCGGCATTTTATTACTCAGAAAGGCAGCATAATTTTTATCCTGGTAACTAGGCCTACTTTTCTCAGTTTTTGATGTACTATCATTCCTCGAGGTTTGTCTGTGCCTTACGTTACCACTTTGTATACGGGTTCAAACCCCGAAGGGGTCAAAAGAATGCAGTGGTTCGGAGCCCACTTTACCAAAAACTGTACGTCCCGTCCTTAGAAGCTCACCAGCTCGTTCATTAAAAATCACTCACTCACCACTTTGTATAACATTTCTGCAAAAATATTTACTTTCTGAATAGCAGAAATCTTTATCTCAAAGCTTTCAGTTAAACTAAAATCACTATAACAGTTGAGACTATTTTGGAGCAACGAGCAAAATTTCCTGTGATAATAGTTTGTGTATATGCTCGGAGTACATCGATATATATATATATATATATATATATATATGGTTTCATTCACCCATCAAATTTTGTGGTTTCACACCAAGTTAATATTTGCTGATCATATTTTAACATGAAAAGGTTTGCATGGTCATTTGCACGGAATACATATATATAGAGAGAGGCACTTGTTTAACGTTTATTGCTGCATTTAGTGGTCTCATGGGTGCGAAATAATGACATGCTTTGCTGGACATTTACATGAAAATTTTCCGTTACCTCAGCGAGCCAGATAGCTGGAACCTGCAATTAGTTTATTTTAATGATAGCTTTTACTCTCATTTCTCCGTCGTTTTCACGGATGAAATACATTTATAAAGACAGAAAATCAAGGTTTAATTCTTCCTCTGAGTACATTATCTTTGTCATGCATCTGTTACTTCATTGATCAATTATTTTATTTATGTGCCAAGTTCAAAAGGCAGTTAAATGCAAAGTATTTTTTCCATCGTGAAGACAAGTTTAAATGTAGAGTTAAAAGAAAGAGCAATAATGTTGAGAATTCGCATTGAATAAAGTTTCACCGAATTGCGGAACATCAGAATTCCGGAATCGGAATGCCAATTTTTGCGATTCCGAAATTTCGGAAAGTCGGAATTCCGGAATGTCGGAATCTCTTGCTATTCCAAATAGTAAAAAAGAACGGTTCACCATCAGCAGAGAGAGATCAACAAAACACGTTATTTTCACAACAATTAACACTTACTGGATAAGACGTAATACAATGTAAAGAATTCTTACTATGATCGCCTGAGCCTGAGGTTTCTAAAGGCTATAAATAAAATTCAGATTCTTGTGTTGAATTTTTATAGGAGATCATGTTGTGCATAAGAAGTTGTTCATGCGTTATGAAAATAATAAAATTGAAATTATAAACCTAGGGTAATGGGTCGGAATTACGAAAAGTCGGAATTCCGAATTTTGAATTTGAATTTAATTTTTAAGGCCTTTAACCTAATAATTCCCGCTTTAGGCAACTTTGGCTCAGTCCGGATGGATGATAGGTGGAATGAAGAAAGCGGGATGAAGCAGGAGAACCCCGACAAAACTCACACACACGGTATTTGTCCACCACAAAAGCCACATGGCACGAGCAGGTAACAAACTGACCACCCCAAGCGCCAAAGGTAAGCGCTTTACCATTGAGCCATAGCGGCACTCGGAATTTCGAAAAATTGGAATTCGGAAACTCGGAATTCCAAATTATGAATTTGAATTGAATTTGTAAGACCTTTAGCCTAAAGACTTTTGGCAAATTTAGCTCAGGTTGGATGGATGATTGGTGGAATGGAGAAAGGAGGAGGAAACAGGAGAGCACAGAGAACACGTGTACTTCAAAACCCAGATGGCACGAGCAGGGATCGAACCGATGACCGCAAGCGTCAGAGGTGAGCGCCTTGCCATTGAGCCACCATGACCCTGGGAATTCCGGGAAAATCGGCAATCCTAGTAATTCCGAGTTTCGAAATTGACTTCGCACACCCCGAGTCGACAAACCCTTTTCAAGCAAGCAAACAATGAACACAGAAAGAGAAAGAAAGAAAGAGACACAGGAGTAGGGAAAGTTTGATGTGTGTTGAAATTTGGCTGCATTAGAAATGGACATAATCATGAAAAGATTATTAATCGGCTCAATATCTTCACAGACACTTAGTCTAGGTTCTTTATTCAAATTACATTAAATGTAGTGAAGGATTTAGTTTCCCCACGATAAAATTAAAAGAATCGTAGAATGAACATCACACGTTATAACAGAAACAGTAAACCTTGTGCTAGCGACTGCCCAATTCAAGAGAAACCTAACCCAGTAGACGAGTCTACTGGGTCCTCAATTGCTCGGATAATTGTTGGCAGACCTGATTGAATTGTTGGCTCACTGCATGGCGTGAAAGGTGATCTACGATTTGCTCCGCCAAGTCAAACCTGGCAAGCACGACGTCGCCTTCTATATATTTCAGAGTATTCGGCGCGACTTAGAGCCCGAACCTCCCATTCACACCAGCTAACAAATTCTCAAATTTCATGATACCATTCCTACGTCTGTCGTCTCATTGACGAATGTAGTGGATGCATATCCAATGTATGTATCCCGTATACTTGTTCTCTGTGGCTGTCAGTTTACTGTGCTTGGTCACTACTTAGGACTTCTTGGTTATGTTTTCGTATGTGAGGGGTATATAAATTTCGTTTACATTATGTGTACAGTTTGTACACCTCCTGTCAAGTGTCAGTTTACAATATAGAGCAATAGGTCTTAGTCTGTTATGTGAAGATCTATACATTATGTGTACTTTTCTTGGCAAGTAGGTTCCTATGGACTCCATTAGAGGATTGCTGTACGAGTATATCTGTTTCCCTTTAAACTCTAGTTTAAGAGTCATTTTCTTCCCTGATTGGCCTTAGAATTTATATTCTTTTCCAGTTATTTCCCTTAGTTTTTGAATGTTTAATTTGGCTGTCATCATCCAGCTTCTGTCCCAGCTCTATTGCTTAACCGTTACTACATTAATTGTGGCTTCGTCAGTTTCCTTTTGTGGTATTCAGTTTGGCTTATTATTCTGTCGGTTTCTTTTATAATGTCCAGCTTCTGAATTCTGTAATACAATTCTTCACTTGCTTAATGGTTTTCATCTCATATTTCCCCCTCACTTGTTTATCTCCTTGATATGCTTATTGGATTTGGTCAACAAAACGGCCGTTTTCATGTTTGTAATTGATAGTTCACGTTTTTTGCTCATGTGTTTTGGCACACTACTAAGCCAATTCCACTCTGTTGGATTCTTTCATGGTTAAATCTTGTACATCGTCAGTTATTTTGTGTGAATGCTGTCTGGCATCCCGAATCCCGATGGGGTCGACTGCGCTATTTCGCTTCTCCCTTCACTATTCCTTTGTTGTTCAACTGTTACGTCCTGTATGCTGTTCAAGGTGTCATTCAGTACCGGCAAACCCATAAACATGTCTGCTTCAAGTAAGTCCAAATTGTAGTAAAAGGACAGCTTTTTCAAAGTCACTTTGTGGACAAGGTCTAGTTTTGCACTTAGAAGTACAAGTATATAGAACCACCGTTTGCAGTAATACCAGGGCAGTGGTATGAATAATTACACATTTATAAACATATTTCATAATTGTAATCTTCAGCTCGCTGCCCAATAATAGCAGGACCACAACTACTTCTAACAACAGCCAGGGCTTACAGTATTATTATCTCTTACAGTGAACAGCCTGTTGAGGTTATTCATAATACCGTATTACAGGAACTAGGTCATTTATATATTTTGTAAAACATAGTAGGAATATGTTTTTATATGCTAATTTTATTCACAGATTGAAAATAATTCGTGTAGTAGGTCTCACTACTAGTTTCCTCTCAAAGCAAACTAATACCCTGGTACGTCTGATGTACGCAATTGCAATTGCCCATATCTTTTAGTGATCCACGTAAATACATATTATTGTTATGAAGATTAAAAATTATGATTCGCGGGAATTTTCATTGAATCATAAACAGATATTCTTAATTCTAGTGTAACTTGATACAACGTAAACATATAATAAAGTTGTGTTGCTGCCTGCCAGTTCGTAATGAACGTCATTATTATATAAACTTCCTAACTACATAAACAAAAATTAATATAGATTTTTCTTACAGACCCCAAATAATTTCAATACCCCCACCCCAATCGAAAAATCCTGGAGAAAAGCCTGCGCCAACTTTTAGCTGAACAACTACTAATTTAGAAACTACTAGGGCTACCAAGCTGGTTAAGGCATTGTTGGAAAGGTCTGAACAAGATGAAGTCAAACATCTGTCATCTTTGGCCATCCGTCCCCAACTTTTAACTAAGGAGTTACTAACTCAGGAACTACTAGTGCTACAAAGGTGTTCGAGGCGTCGTTCGAAAGATCTTTGGGAAAACTTTTCCCAACGAAACATAGATCATCCACGTCAGACGCTCGCTGCTAAAGCCTGTCGGTAGCACATGTACACAGTTGCATCGCTCCAATCCAGTAAAGAGCGATTCGAAGTTCTTGTGGAGATTTTCCTATCACAATCCTAGAAGTGAGATATTATTGGTATAAGACATTAATGGTTTAGTAATCTTAAAGCTAATTCATGGGGTTTTAACAATTGTTGTGAAGGAAAGAGCATTTCCGACGTTTCAAAGGCTAATCACATTCCCAATTATGTTTATAGAAACAACGTTTACAACATTTTCCAATCAAAAATTAAGTTGAAAACAAGTACAGAATTGATTGTAATCTACACCTTAACGTATTGCATGAACCTGCTATTATATATTATTTGAATTGAATGTGACGCACACCAAGTTTGCGGTTGGCCGGCTGACATTCACGAAGATAGTTGTCTTTTTGCCTAACATGTTTTTTTAGTTACCAATTTTGGCTCATCACAACTTTGTTAAATTTTATAAGGACGTTAAAGGAATTTAAAATTACCCTTCAGTTGGGAAATTACATCATTTTCCAATCATCTAATTGCTCCTAGATATTATTATGATACTTAAGACTTAATCCTATTTCCTTATACCTTCAAGACTGTCAATTATGAAAGAATAGCCAAACTCCAAAGTAGGAACTCCAGAAGTTTTTCCTTGTTAGTTTTTGAGGATGGTTCTTTAAACACTTTCTGAAAATTTTTGTTCACAAATATGTCCTCATAAGCAACACCTCTCACGGATTTTTACATCCAACTTCTTGAAGATACTGATAAAAGTGGCGCATTTACTCTGTTGCACGTAGTTCAGTTGGTTTCAGCAGGAGGTTATTACCGAATTGGCATGAGTTCTCTCTATTCCTGCTTCCGCTAATATTTTACGTCTGTTTCAGACTACTAAAGCCAATTACTTATACATTGTAGTTTATGTGACTTCAGATTGTCATTAGAAATTTAAAATGTTTAGAAAGAAGTGTTGGTCGACTCGTTTTATCTATGCAAAATGTGCTTTTCAAAATGTACAAGAAGCGCATACTTCACGTCACGGTGTACAAAACTTCTCAAAAGAGTATCTGGTTTCAATAGAAGAAAACGAAAACTAGATTTTGAAGAAGACTTTTAATAAATATTTTTAAACTATTTGCCTTACCATATATCGCAAAGCACACATTTTGTCTCCAGCTAAACTAGCAACGTACCTCTAAGAAACGAAACTTGAGTATTGGTTTCTCTAAACATAAAAATTCTCCGTAACTACCAACATACAACAGAGCAGCGACTATGTGGAACGTACAGTAATTGATTTGGCAAAGGATGTACTTGTTAATAGATTGGAGTTGAATGTAGCTGTCATGTGTTTGAATCTAGGAGAGGCCAAATAGTCTCATCGTCTTTATCCGTCTGGTTTTCATTTGTACGAAAATTGTGAAGAACCAACCGAGTCAGCAAGCAAGCCAGCAAAAGAGAAAGAAACTCACGCAGAGAGAGTAAGATAGAGACAGACAGACATAGAGCCATCCATATAGGACAAGTGTTAAATCTCATAAAGGAGACCCTTATGGGGGGTGAACCTGATCCTCACATGTCTTCATCCTCAAGCAGTGGGTTACAACTTGAGTCTGATGTTTCATGAGGGTGAGGGTAAGCGAGGATGTGAGAATTGAGGGTGTGTGAAGCCGAAGGGAAAACGTGATTTTCCGTGAGTGAGGTATAAGCGAAGACGTGAGAATAAGCGTGTGTGAGAGCGAAGAGGAAACGAGGTCATGTGGGTGCGTGAGAGATACGCGAGGACATGAGGATGTGGGTGGGTGAGGGTGAAGGCGAAAAGTGTCATAGGTTGCGTGAGAGTGAGGGATAAACTAGGACATGAGAACAAGGGGGGGGCTGAAGAAGCGAAGACGTGAGGGGGGGGGATAAAGATGAGTGAGGTCGAAAGTTACAACGTGGAAATGAATGGGGGTAAGTGTTAGGAGGGCTTAGTTGCAGCGTGAGGGTAAGGGCTACTCGAAAAGGCGAAGGTGGGTTAGGGAGAAAGTGAGACGTGAGAATTGAAATTGAATTAGATGAAAATGAAAACTTTTGCCATATTGTGATGGGAACTTACATACATAAGGTGTCAATCTTGGAAAATAGATTTCTTCAATAATCAATTAATTCTTGCGCTTGAATTTAATTCTCCTAAGAAACTTTCCCTATCTTGTGTTCTCGTTTATAAGACAAAAATAATGAAAAGAGAAGAAAGAAAAACAATCTTTTAGAGGCGGGATCATCCTCCAAGAGGAAGACGATGAAGTGAAAAGATGACAACATCCGCAGTGCCATCAAGGGAGGAACACTCATTTGTCACCGGGTCAATTTGTAAGGTGTCACGTTTTCTAGGCTAACAAGTGACAGTTACACCGCACTTGGGGAGAAACGCGGTGTCGTCATGAGGAACAGGTAATACATCGAGATGACAACAGCCTTTACAGATTCGCTCTCTCATCAACAAAGGAAAAACCATCCGTCTTTTATCCGTCGAAACGGGGAAGGGCGTGAAACAAAAGCGACGCCACGCCTAAATAGGTTGGCGTTTTATCTCCTAACAACACGCTTGGTCCGTTATATGATATAAAACCGATGTTCTATGTATAGAAGTTTCCGTTCAAAGAACTAGAGGAAAGAAAAATAACATTTTGTTACGGTCGTTTCCAAGTTACTGGAAACAGAAAAACAAATTCTTCTTACAACGTTCAGTTCCTTCTTTGAGTAGCTGATGGAAATGAAGGAAAATCCATATTTTTTTCGCTATGAATGTGATACCCCTTCTCTGGTGCTGCATTCTAACTTCCTTGTATTGTAATGGCGAACATGTTACATAAAACTAATGACGATAGTTTGAAATTTCTTTATTTGAGAAATACACACGCAAAAACTTAATGGCTTTAAAGTTCTGTATGAGATAAAGCAGGACATACTCAGAATGAACAACCTTCTTCCTCCTGTTTAACCTATAAGTATCTAGACAAGATTCTCGTTATAAACAGTATTTATATATAAAGAAATTGAGATTGAATTTGCTTAAGCGTTATTTTGTTTGCAGATAATCTCTTTGCTCCTCAACAGACTTTTGCCTCTGTTGAAGTTTTCTTTCTAAGTAACTGTTATACGAACTTTGAGTGAAAAATAAAATCCAGGATTAATTGACTTGCTGTAGTGTTGTTTGTTTGTTGCTAGTGTGGTTGTTATATCACTTTGCTATACTAAGCAATGGCGTTTGCTGTGTTCATGCTAATTCGTACTAAATAAATCATTACAATGAATATAAGCATACATATCTATATGTTTCAGGAACGAATGTGCCTTAACACACATGAATTTGTTACTTATTTGTACAGTCTATATATTACTACGGTGTAGAATACATATCTTGCATTTATATTTACGTACATATCTTTAGTGATTTGTTTTACCTTGGTACTCACGAACTCAAATTAAGATATACAAGAAGTGTGGGGAACTTGTGCTGTCTTTCTGAGCTTTCCAGGATTTCCTTTTAAAAACTTGTTTCCCAAAAACTTGTTCGAAGAAAGTCCTCACAAACTTTGTCTCACTTATTTTCACATTAAAGATTTCTGCCTATAGCTAGAAAAGTGACTTTATTGTTTTAATTCAGTGGGCTGGTACGATATAGGTTAAGACCTTAGAGGACCCGTGGTTTATCACATTTTCGCTTTTTCTCTTTCTTTCCGAGGCCACCAAAACAGCTTCATCTTCTTTCGTCTATGAACAAATGTTCAAATACAGTTCGGGGGTAAAAGAAATAATGAACAGATCAAAATGTCCATTTGTAAAACTTTTGTAAATTTTATTTTGTATGGGCCAGTTTTAGTAACGTCGACTTCGGCCTATCACAATTATGAATGCGACGCTAGTTAAAATTCACATCCATGCCCCAGCCGGGATTCGAACCAGGGACCTTCGAGTCGCTTGCGTGCCACACGGTTACCAGGTCGACAAAATGTGCATTTGTTGGTTCTCTTGAGATATTCAAAAGATGCTTTCAAGCTATACATTTGCTATAAAGTGTACTGGCAAATTATTAGTATGCAATATATGAAATTCTAAAAGTAAAAAAAAAAAAAAAAAAAAGTTTTCTAAAATTAATACACAGCCACCAGTGAAAGCAGGATGTAGCTTGTTACAATCTGATTCCAATGGACGTATTTTCATCTTGTCCATCGTAAATGCCCGTATATTGTCTCTGTCTCTGAACAACACTTTGCATTGTTTAAAAAGACTTCCGAATCACTTGAAAGCGTGATGTTTTACACTCATTATCAATTTCACGTACATACATATTCACCCTCCATTCCTCCAAAACCCGAGCAGTTTGATACAGTTTTCAGTATCCTGTTTTTGTTTTGCTTTCTCAACCGATTTCGGAAATTATCTTTAAGCACTTGCATGTGTTTCTTGTCAATTGCGATTATTTCGTTCA
Organism: Lepisma saccharinum; assembly: GCA_022664845.1. NCBI lineage: Eukaryota > Metazoa > Arthropoda > Insecta > Zygentoma > Lepismatidae > Lepisma > Lepisma saccharinum. Next base: position 22,848 of record JAGDQP010007684.1, on the reverse strand, counting down.
TTTTTTCTACGCTGTCTTCACAAAAAGCTTGCAGACGGGAACCTTAAATCAGAAGTTTAACAAAATGGTAGTGAGAGGCGAGGAGTCCTAAATATCAACGATATCTCTATTTTATACGTTAGTGTTAAATAATTATGTCTGTACGCTAAAAACTAATTAAATTATTTTGTCTGGGATGTCTGAAATATCTTCGTTTTAAGTAACGTGTTTTAGGAACTAACAGTAAAAATTGTGTTTTTTATGTGGAATAAAACTTTACTAGTTACACTAAAACTATATGTTGCTTATTCCTGATGAGTATAACCACCATTAATGAAACTGAAAAGCAGTGCCTTCGATTTTTGCAATTTCATTGACACGAAGCATAGTATAATGAAATTATTATCTTCAAGATATTCTATAATAAACACTAATTTGAATGGAATGTGCTATATTTCATTAATACAAGCTTTCAGTGTAGTGTGACGTTTTATTGTTAAGTGGGTCGTCTATCCTGGAATTACCTTTTATAACATTATCATCATAAAGATTGTTTGTTCATTGTATTCTGGAAATGGAAAAGAAGCGTAGAGGAACTGTGTCCTGGTCGTTTAGAAAAACAGAGAAAGTTTTTGGTGTATTTTGGAGTTATTTTAGTAAATAACTAACTTGTTCGGCCTGTCTGATTTTATCCCGTTCTTCCTGCAGCTGGGATTCGAACACAGAATCTCTTCGACAATAACATAACACAAAAAATATCACTGGAACTAAAACATAATTTCGTTATAAGTGATACATAAGGTTAAAATATGCTGGAGCAGACCTTCGGTTTAAGCCAATTTAGCGTCCTATTAGTTGTGCAGATCCGTTTCCATCCTTGACTGCATTCGTCCAACGCGTGAAAAAGATACATCTTAAACGCAATTAAATAGATCTTTGGGTGACTTTACAAAGGTTACAGAATCACTTAAATTATACATGATACTTCCATCATTTAAACTATGTACCCATCATTTAATGAACAGAATATGCCAACATTGATTAAATTACTCTTTATCTATTATTTGTTTCAATTCCTCTCACTTTTCCATTCTCTTCCAGATCCATATTTCGAAACTTCGAGTGTTTTTCATCACCCTTTTATAGGATTCATCTAACCCTTTCAGTGCGAAATAATGCACTTAAATTCATTAATATAGCCGATGAAAGATTTCATTTCCGAAATGTTGCACAATGTGCCAATATTAAAATACTTCATAAACGGAATGTCCAGTTCACTAGTTTCTGCATTGAGCTGCTTCAATATTTAGCGTGTTCTCCATATCTGAAGTGGTGAAGTAGTAGGCTAACGCAGAAATGATCCGGTGTTTATCCGCTTCCACCAACTTTTTTTTATTGCTTTTCTACGCTACCAAAATTGTCCATTAATACAGTCCAAAACTGTGTAAACAAGTATACAACAGTTTACGAAACGTAATATAAAGTTTGAGCTTTAAAATGTGAGCAACATGGATTTAAAAACCAGAACGATGGTTAGCACTTTTTATACAGTACCTACACTGACTATCCTATACCAGTTTGAGAAAAATAATGACTTTGCTGATACCAAGACCAAGTGCAGCAACTTTTATCCTTGGGAAAACTATATAGTAATTTATAAGAACTCCTTGGCTTAATGTAATAGTTTATAGCTTAATCCAAAGTTCCCGAAGGGCTTCAATGTGCTAGAGGATTTTAGTAACACATCAATGTGACTTATGGCCACACATAGACATTCATGGACACAAATAAATCAACACCTACCAAAAATAAGAGAAAAATTCTTCTTTCTTTCGCGCCTGTGACATATCCGCAGTTTCTCTGCATTGGATAAGGGTGCCAAGATAGGAAAGAAGGATTTTCGGAAGATTACACATCTCTAGCAAACACTCTTAAACTGGCAGGGAACCAGTAACTGTTGAACTAGAAATTATGTTGAAGATCAAGAGTGTCTTTCTTTTCTCGTTGCTCACTTTTACTTTCTTTCTTTACCTGGGTACGAACTCGTGCCAATTGAAGGTGATCTTGGGGGCAATAAACCTTCACGTAACAAATAGAACGAACGTACAAGATCACGTTGTCATACAGAGTTCTTTTCATTATATCTAATCATATCGCAACGAGAAATTAGAACTAGATGACTGTATACAGAATTTATTTTACCATCAAGTGACTCATTAGAAAGCAATAATTTGACAAGAAAATCTTGTAGAAAAGGTACATATTTTAATAGAATGTTACTACTTACCTGGATCTCTCATGTACGCGGTTATTTCGGAAGGAAGTACTTGTTTGCTGTTGCGCCAGGTTAATGCAAGATCAATTTTAGATCACATTTTTATTAGCCATACTTGGTGAAAGTGGTACCGTATTAGTATAAATTGTGTTGTTTTTCTGTGTGTTTAAAATTACCCAAAAGACATAAAATTCTACTATACGTGTGAAGTGATATGTGATTAGATTTTATGAAGGATACAAAGAAGATAAGCTATCATGTGATATTCATCGTCAAGTTAAGGACGTTTATGGTGATGATGATATGGATGAAATAACATGCGGCGGATGGTATCGAAACGCTTAGGAACGTACGTAGAATGCCGATGATGAATGAACCAATTAGCATTAAGAATGATTTGGTGAGTTGTATTAATGAATTGCGAAGGAATTCAAAAACTTGCCCCATAGTACTATAAGTAGTTAAATCTTCAGAGTGGCTAATTGAAAGTGTAGCCAAAGGTATGTAGAGATAAAGTAAGATCTATTCAGAAATGTTTTTTGGCTTCTCTCAAGTTCTAAAGTGGCTACTAATTTTGAACGACCCACACATGATTCAAATCTTGTTGCTCTGAAAAGAATGATATTACCGAAACGTAGAGATACTGGTGCACCATAGTGCTAATGAATAAAGATGATTAGCTCTTTGCAAAGGAACTCTCTCAAAATTATCAGAAAATAAACTTCCTAACTTTTATTTGTAAAATTTGGATCTTTTGTTCTGTCACATTTAAGGGTATGAAATAGTGTCAATAAAAACTGACAATCTTGACTTCCGAACTAAAATTAAAATAATCCGACCATGGAAAATGGCGGTGCAAAATAAGGCATTAGCAAATTGTATTAATTAGAACATGTTATCATTTGAGATAGAAGTGGTTACCAGGAAATTACCAGATGTTTTAGCAACAACTTGTTAAATTTAACCTGTAAATAACCCCTGAATATTTTTGATAGTTTCAAAATTGTTCAAGCACCGCGGGGAGTCTGGATTATCAACAAATTACAATCATTTTAAAAATTATGTTAATGGGAACTTCTGAGCTATGAGATGATTGAATAATTTGTTAAAAAGACTGCCGGACACGCACGCACGCATACACACGCACACACACACACAAACCAACAGCATGGTTGCTTGTTTCTTGTTGTGAAAATCCTATTCTTAAGATGAATATGGGTCACCAGGAAAGATTGATGTACGCAATGACGTATGCGGGAGAATTACAGCGAAAAAAAAGAGCAGAAACTAATAAGCGTAACGATATTTCATTAATTTTCTTATTGAATGAAAATATTTTCATTTAATATACGAGAAATTTTTAAGTTTTTCGAAGAAAACCGAAATCGAGGTTTGATCGAAACTTAGTTTTATAAGAACATAAACTGGGGTCTGAACTAAGTCTTATGTCAAAATTAAGAACAAATGTATGAACTTCAGGTAACTCCACACAAGAAAAACTTACGAATTTGTACATAATTTTAAGTGTAAGTTATGAACACTTCAAATGAGTCAACCAACCTCTTAACCAACTGAGCTATAAAGAATGCAGTAAATCTGTCAGGTTTCTGGCTAGATAAATTAAGAATCTTAATGTAAAAACGAGTAACCCTTATGTTATCATAGCATATAGTAATCATAATGTGTGTAAAAAGTAATCGTGAAATAATAACTGAACATGTTTTCAAATTTCGCTTTCAGAAAAACATATCATATTAAACTCCGAATACGTCTCGTACGCTTGCTTACATTTTTGTGCACAAAACTGAGTGTCAGAAAATGTATGTTTAAAACAAATTGTCGCTGATATTCTATAAAGGCAACCAAGAAAGTTTTGTCGCTTTTTGTGGAGGTCTGTGTTCAATTGGCCCTCACACCGTGAGTTGAATGCAAATGGAGATCAGGCGAAGGTCAGTTGTTGGTGTGGGTATAGCCAACATACTACCTGTTTGTGGCAGTTCAGTTACACCGTGAATGTGCGGAAGGACAGAGTGAACATGGGACCTCCACAGAGCGTCATAAGGGCATGTATGCTGTACGAGTTCAAACTAAGGTCAAACGCAGCTGCAGCGGGGTGGAAGATATGCCAGGCCTTTGGTGAGGGTGTCGTGACTACGCGGACAGTGCAGCGGTGGTTTACCAAGTTTAAGGACGGTGACGAAACGCTCGAACACGCACCACGTGCAAGAAGACCAACACAGGTATCAAATGAAGATCTTCAGGCAGCAATTGAGGCGAACATCGGCCGGACATGTGAGAAACTGGGACTACAATTCAGTATGAGTGGAGAAACCATTCGGCAGCATCTCCATCAACTTGGGAAGCACTACAAGTTGGGTCGATGGGTCCCACATGATGTGACTCCGGGCCAGAAGGCAACGCGAGCAGACACCTGTGTTTCTTTGCTGTCTCGTCTGAGGAAGGAGCCATTTCTGGACAAAGTGTTGACATGTGATGAGAAGTGGGTCCTGTACGAAGCTCCACGGCGCCGTCATCATTGGTTAGCATCCCATGAACGGATTCCAAAACAGTCGAAACCAGCACTGCACCAGAAGAACTGTGTTTGGTGGATTGCTCGCAGCAACGTGCATCCGGAACTGCTACCAGCTGGTCAGAGCATCAATGCAACTGTGTACTGTCAGCAGTTGAGCCGTGTTCAAGAAAAACTCAAAACTCTGGAGTCAGCACTTCTGAATCGCAAAGGGGTCCTCCTGTTACAGGACAACGCTAAGCCCCACGGGGTTAGGATGACCTAGGACACCATTCTACGCCTTGGATGGGAAACACTATTGCATCCGCCATACTCCCCGGACATTGCACCGTCCGATTTTCACCTGTTCCATTCCTTGGACAATCACCTTAGAGGACGCCAGTTCAAATCCCTAGTACAGGTGCAAAATGCACTTTATACCTTCTTCGCTTCACAGCCCACCAAGTTCTACCACGATGGAATCCATGGCCTTCCAGAACGTTGGCAGAAGGTCGTCGACGCTGATGGGGACTATTTTTGTTCTTCCAGGTACGTCTTAGGTGACATATCGATGTTCGAAGCTGGTGGGTGAAAAAGCTACAGAACTTTCTTGCTTACCTTATACCAATAATCACGATTCACGAACGCTGAAGTCCCTTGATAGTATCTCAGATATACACACATTCATTTTAAAAAATATCTTGACAACACTGACAACCAGGTCTTCAAGAACAGGAACACCCACATTATTTTATCTATTGTTTCGAATAATTTTTATACCAAATTTGGTGCTGATACGTCTAATAATATGGAAGCAAATTAAAAAATGAATATTAAATTTTAGAGCAGTTTTCAACGCTGATAACTGCGATTTCTGTTGACGACTGTTGCAGTGGCTCTCAGCTAGTCTAGCCAAGACCTTTCCAACGACACCTCAGTCACGTCTGTACATCTTGCGGTTCATTTTTAACAATGGTTCGCACAACTTACAACTGGGATACTTGGGGACTGGGATATGTTGATGCAAATTCTGCTGCTAGGTCTTACAGAATAGAAGAAATTTGAAAAATTAAATGAAAACAAATAGGTTGGAGATACTGAACTAATGAACCAATCAAGACGGTTCGGGCGGCTGACGGACAAAGCGGAAATATAAGGTCTCTATAGAGTGATGTAAAATGTATTATTGTATATAGTAAACAACACTGGTCCAGTTACATGTCAATATTCCTGACGAATAAGAAATTTCTGAACTAAATTTACTCAAGAATTAAATTTACATAAACTAATTACAATGGTCTATTAAATGACAATTGCATACATCAATAGAACACAGTCTGCTTTTATCAAGTAGTTACACAAAGTATAATGTAAGACTTTTCATTAGCGAACTACATTCAGACGCTACTATTATATATGACCTTAAAAATCGTGTTCCTTATCATCAGACAAGTAAATAAGAACACTTGGCTAAGAAGGATCTCGCAAACACAGTGCAGATGATGTTCTTAGTTTAAATAAAAACACACATGAATATAGATCAGCAATGCATTATAAAAGCTTTGGCTTGTGTTAACATGTTCAGTGCTCTACAGTCTTGAGTAGTTTAAATTCCTCCCTGGACTTGAACACACTTCTTCTGGATGTCTTGGTTATTGGAATCAGCACTAAAACAATGCAATTTTGTTTTCGCGAAGGTAATACATTTCATATGGCTTAACAAGAGTGCTTACTTCTAAGCTTTGAAGTACTATATTGGTACTGAGTAAGCAGTTGCATCGTGATATAAGATGTCAAATGATGTGCTACTATAACTTCTGTTCTGACCTTGAAATAATAATTCTTGATATGGAATTAGACCAGTAGAGTTCAGTAACATAGTTAAATCAATGAGTAAACAAATGTTTCCAAATAATTGGAGTCAGTAAATTTAAGAGTAATGTTGTGAATCGCTCACAAATCTGACAATGGTCTCATGACATGAAACTTAGATTTAATGAAAAGGAAGGGTCCGCCCTGGCTCAGTGGTAGAGCGCTCACCTCTGGTGCGTGGAATTGTCGGTTCGATTTCTGCTTAGGCTATGTTGGCTTTGTGATGGATAAACACCGTGTGCGTGGGTTTTCTCGGGGTGTTCCCATTTCTTCCCACTTTCTTTATTCTATCAATTCTTCTCATCATCCATTCGGCCTAAGCCAAAGTTGACTAATACCTTAAAAAATCAAATTAAAATTGAAAGGAAGGAAGATTATTTTGAATCAAGGGTATTTGGAGTAGTAAATATTAGTTAGGAAATTACAGGGTATTTTTTATTAAATATTAAAATAATATAGAATAGTAATCACGATTATGAATTGGAACTAGAAGTATTATAACGGAAGGATTTAGTGGTATTTGCTTGAAACGGAAAATATTTTTGAGGGAGGAGCAGTTGGCATAAACAAAATATAGATTTCAGTTTTACATGGATCTCAAATATGAATTAAATAGGTAAGGAGATAGTTTCAACATACACAGTAGGCATATTTAATGATTAGATTGTCGTTAAGTGGAATGCTTTGCTTTCTTAATACGTTTAATTCAGTTTTTATTACTTAGAACTGTTGGTCACCAATTCCGAACATAAACCAATTTCTCAATTAAATACAACCCAATTGTTACGTTTGCTAATTTTGGTAGCACTGGCTCACATGGCCAGTGAATTTTTTCTTCACTGCTCCTACAAAAATCTAACTGACTTTTTTTTTTCAGATCAGTAAATAATTATAATCAGCGTAATATTTAGTCCACTTCATTATATTTATTTAGGCTACAGACGTTTATAGGATACCAAATACGAAAGAACAATTATAACCCAGTACACATTTTGTTAAAGCAAACAAGAACATGCTTAACAGATAGGAATGCCTGATGTCTAAATTATCACACGTACTTTGTTGTTATTTCACTAAATATCTTCTTGAAAAGAATCTGCTGGGAGTCTGGGGCCGTAGGGCTCTGGCTCTTTCTCCTTTGTCTATAAAGAAGGATACTGCCAGAGCAATGTCACAATTACACAATATGGATTCAGTGATAAACGGCGTATCCGCGTTGCATACGAGTTACGGTATGTTTCCTGTCTCCGGCATTTGCAGCAGTGGTATTGATCAGCTGATATGTTAGTTCCTATGATCGGTGATTTCACATGTTTTTTATTTTATTTTATTTTTTTGAAAGCAGAAAAAAAGCACTTCGATAAAACGTTAAATGCAGTGTAGAGATATGATTATTAATAGGGTCTATATTGGAAATTTAAAAAGCATTGGCTCAAAGGATCACTGACGTTTGACGTTTTTTAGTTACTGATCCTTGGAAATTTTTACTGGTCGTCGGTCAGTAAATGACCACAGCTAATGTCGAGCCCTGAATATAATACTTTAAAAGTATTAGTAATAAGTTCGAAAAGAAACGAGGTAATAAACGGAAATTTTGCTAAAAAAGTTAATATCCATGATCTTTCTTTAGTACAAGTAAAATATTTTTATGAAAGATTTTTAAAAGAAATTCCTTTGCCAAATTATTTTTGCTCTGATGAATTTACTAGTAGTCAGTGGCGGCGTAAGGGGAATGGGGCTACCGCCGCCCTCGGCTAGGTCTCCACCTACCAAAGGACCCCTGGCTTGGAATACGGAAAATTTGATATTCCAGTCAACAGTAGCAGTGTGCGCTCACGATTGTGTTCGCGAACGGGGCTAATCAAGTTCATTTACCCCGAGCCCCAGATTGCCTTACATCCCCACTGCTACCAGGCAAATTTGGTACTTCCATTTTGACACTGCTTTCTAGAGGCAGCGATCCTCTTCTCAAATATGAACTGAATACTCTAATCTGATACACACACATACGTGGCGAGCAAGTCCTCGACATATCTTAAGCTATATATTGACTATAGAACACTAAGTCAGATAGCTTTCAAATTATCACAAAAATAAAGCTGTTGTCTTCTGAAACTAGAACGTGAACTCAATGCCTTAAATATAATACAACAACTCCTGATGAGACATTTTGGTTTCTTACTAAAGCCACTCGTGGTATAGTGGGGAACGTTGCTGATCCCAGAATAGCTATGACAGGGTGGCGTAGGATTGAGTACAGCTCAAGCGGTCCGTTCACGCTGAGGTATTTTCAGGTTTACTTTAATCGGAGAACGCGAATTCCAGAATAATATCTCAAATAGAGGTTCCGTCCGCTACCTTCTACATCCATCCCCACGAAGATCTGATATTCAAGAGACCTTGTCCCACAGACCTGTGACGAATGTAAAACACAATACATATCTTACAGTATATGATTGTAGAGGAAATTAACAATTTATACATCTAGTTAATTATTCTCAACTACAACGGAACGTGCAAATAGCGTATGTATCAAATCAAAATTTTATTGCTATAAAATTTATTGTTTCGGTTTAAAATATATATATTACGTACAATGCATTTATACCATAGGTATGTCACTACAGCTCACTCACGCTTGTTAACCATTAGAATCTGCTTCGAAACCATCTTTTCAGGCTCTTCTTTATTCCTCAAAATTACAGATAACTTGTTTTTGCCGTTAGTTATGTGATCTATCATTCGTTTGATTAAGTTTTATTTTGTTCGTTAGTTTAGTATTCCTCTTTGGATTTAGCCTTAGATGTGAATATTAGCAGTGATAAGTTATAATTATTTCTCGAAAATTAGAAATTTGAATTTGTATAGGATCTTTATACTGATCACATCAGACCCAAAATTCTTTTCTGCGAATGCACGGTAAAAAAGTGTCTTTGAAAGGAGCTCTTATCTGGGCACCAAATATTTTTTGTAGAAATGAGATATAAGCATTCCCATTTAATTGATAATGAGGGCATGCAATTAATTGGGAATGCTTATATGGTATCTCATTTCTAAGAAAATTATTTCTTGGTGCACAGATAAGATTTTGTTTTCCAATTTTAAGAAGCTGTTTATTAGTGTATGTATGTGGTAGTAAAAGAAGAAGAGTACCATACATTGGCTTTAAAATATGAACTTTAGTGTCATCTTGGCATCGAACAACTTTTGTTACATGGGTAAGTTCAATTGCATATTTAAAGTTTATCAAAAATTATTCATTTTTTAGAGGTAACATGTACAAGAAATGCATTTTTTTACATGTACGCTGTCTTTAAAATTTGTACAATTCAAAAAATAATACGATGTCGCTCCTTGTCCCAGTGGAAATAAAGTTTCAGGTTTTAATGCCAGTGTACGATTGCAATACTATTTTTTTAAACTTTATATTTTTTTTCTTTACTTTAAAAGTGTACAAAATAAGACGAAAAACTAATTTTTGAAACATTAGTCTACATTTTGACACTAAGAAATTTTCTAACCACGATCTTTATTTTCAGTATATTGTGGTAGCAAATGGTCTTACAGGTAATCATTCTTTAAAACAGTGAAAATACAAGAAAATAACCTTGATTGTGATAATAATATAAATAAATAAATTAGTCTATCGATAAAGTTCTTATGAATATAGTAAAAGAGCTCCATCCTACATATAAGACTAGAGACACTTATCTCGTGAGAAGAAAACCTCAAGACTGGTTAAAAGTTTAAGTATTTACGTCAAAGCTGACGCAGATGCTAAAGTACAATTTCATATTGCTCAAACGCATATATACTTCTGTTAAAAGATTGTAAACAGGACACAAAGTTGAACTCACGAGTCACCACTAAAAACAAAACAAGGATGCCCCCTGATTTTTTTAAATGTTGATAGTTTGGTAAAATGAAGTTTGTGGATGCCAATTGCGGTGATAGTAGGTGGGGAACGAATAAGAACCAAGTACGCAGATGATTAGGCGAGATTAGCAGAGACAGGAATAGGATTGTAGATGATGATGAAAAGATAGTAACAAGTCGGTGCGAAGTTCGGAATTAAGAAGAAAAACTCAGGTGATGAAAGTTGGAAAGACAAAGGAACAGTGAATATTGTGCCGGTATGAAAGAAACTAAACAAGGTACTATTTTAGTATTCGGATAGCTTGGTGTCTTGGAATGGAAGCTGCACTGTAGCGATAAGTAGATTGTATGAAATGTGAAGAAAATTGGAAGCCTTATTAAAGTGGACATGGAGGAAAATGAACGAATGATGTGAACGGAGAATATATACAAAGAAAAACACTCAAGCGAATAGGAGAGAGACGAACAATACTGGAGAAAATAAGAAAGAGAAAAGCAGACTGATTATGACATTGTTTTTTGTAGAAATCGTATACTTAAGGATGCTATTGAATGTATAGTTGAAGAAAGAAGAAACTGTATGTAAATTCTTAAAAGTAGTAAGAAAGATAGAATCACGAAGTTAGTGGTTTCCATAGGCATCTTACGGGATTTTGCCGGGCCTAGAAAAATGCCTTCACTTATGGTCCAATCTTGCAGTGACTGAGACCATAACATGCTGTTGATCAATAGGCCCTCACCGCCCAAGGTTTACATTGCACTGGGCGAAGAAATCTCACACTTTGGAGATGTCTTTTAGCGGGTTTTATTCCAAGGCGATGACCCCCTTCCCACTATTACCCCGAGTGCAATATCATCGACCTTGTTAGGTGCAGCCGGCCGCACCTGTTGGGAAAATCTTGAATTGTCGTAGAGAGTACCCATGGCCTCTCCTGATATCCTGAGGGATAGGGCATCAAGAGGGCTGGAAGAGAAATCTCAGTAACAATTCAAAACATCCGTTCGGAACCGCTGTTCCAAACATTCCGAACATTTCTTAGTAACAACTTTTCATTGTTTTGGGAAAACATTGTTGATAAAACAAGGAACGATCATTATAAGACGAAACAATAACAATTAATTTACATAGAGAGCTTTATTTTCTTCAAAGTTATTTTATTGTTACCGAAAGTATTAAATATTTTGTTCTAAGTATTTGCACACACCGAAAAAACTGAATAAAAAGAAACAAGTTGGAGCTGCGACTGTAGTGTACTAACAGCTATCATACATGGGATAAGCATATGTAACTGTTGCGTCTAGCTTTGCAAATTGAATAAAACTTCTAATATATAATTTTATCCAGTAATTGATTCGTACTCGGAAAATTTGAATTTAATTTGTAGGCAACTTTGGCTCAAGCCGGATGAATGATGTCGGATGAGTTGGTAGAATAAAGAATGGGAGGAAACGGGAGAACCCCAAGAAAACTCACACACACGATGTTTGACTACCACAAAACCCACAAGGCATAAACAGGGATCAAACCGACGACCCCTAGCTCCAGAGGTGAGCGCTCTACTATTGTGCCACCCTAAATGCCCGAAATGAAACCTACATTCTTCATTCTGTAAAACTCAAAGAATTAGTGCTAAAGATTTGGCTACTTCACTCGCCTAGGATATGCAAGTTTGTTACACCACAAACAATCAAAAAATTCAGTTTAAAATTGTGATTTAGAATATGTGTATCCAAGGTATGAGTACTGGTCACTTGATTACTAATTACATAACCCCAAATCATAACAGACCCTCCCACATTCTCACCAGTTGAAGCAATGCTCTGCTTTCTGAAAACTTCATTCTCCTTTCGCCAAACGTCTTGATATCCATAATTTATCCTCGTCTTATCCTAGAACAAAGAAACTCCTTTTATTTAAAAAGATCCAGGCACTCATATTGATATTTCTTGGAAAAATAGAACTTCTTTCTGCTTTGTTCTGATATGTATGTTTAGTTTCTGGCTACATATCTTCTGATTTTTTTAAAATTTTATTTACATCTACACATCTGTAACATTAACTTGAATATCCTAGGCAAGTGAAGTAGTCAAATCTTTGGCACTAATTCTTTGAGTTTTGTTCACAAAATGAAGAATGTATATTTTAATTCCGGGCAGTTTCCTTAGTTGACCAGAACGAGTCCCCATTAATTGTTTTGTTTTATGCTTCTTTATGATGTATCCAACGGTAACAGTAGAGTATGGCTTTCCAACAAGCTTGGCTATGTCTCAATACCTTTTTTTACCTTTCGCACGTAATTTGAAATTAAAGTGAGTAGTTCCAATGTTGTTCAACTAACTTTGTTCCACATGCTTCTGCTTTATGCCTGACACGGTGTGGATTGCTTCAGTACACCACACGCAGTGTGTTCTTGTACACAAACGGATACCTAAAAATTTCTTTTGAGAGTAGTATGGGGTTGTCCAAATACTTTGTTTTGCGATGAATTTACGTAGTTGTCACTCTTTAGTTGCCTGTAACCATACAGGTGTATCGAGTACTAGTTATTTCTATAGGATTCTATCTAACAACTAGTTATTTGAATTTGTAAGGTATCCAAATTATCGTAAAAGGGCAAGAGATTTCGAAATGGGCCACGTTTAGCGTGTGATACAGTCTGTTTTACCTCTTTGTCGAGCTTGTCCAAATATTTTTTTCTCGCCGTAGATGAGCTTCTTGAACTATGTCTGTCGAGATCAAGAACCGAGAATTAAAAGAAGAAAAACAACATTTGTCCAATAAAACAGTAGCGCGCCGGAAGGGTGAGCTGGACAGAAAGATAACCACATTTGGAAAAGCTGAGTAACTCCTCTGCATAGACTAACATTAGTTTCTGTTCTTTCCCAAGTTTATTTTCTAGTAACATCAGAAACTTTGTTCTTATTAGTTAGAACATAATATACTTAGTGAACTTTTTATAACGTTATTCAAACATAGTTAAATTGTGTAATAGGGGAAGCCTGGGTCTCGGGGAACCTTCATAATGACTATATGTTTACTATTATATGTGTTTTTATGAATATAGAATATTTGGCAAAATCTTAATTGAATTTTTATCTGTACCTTCCTAGACGCTTATCTGGCAACAAAGTACATCTGAATGCCCCCTCTTCCCCCCCAAACGTTACACAGAAAGCGGCGCCCTTGTCTTTACGACAGTTTTTCAGGAACATGTTAGCATTGCACCCCTTACTCTCTCCTTCTACGGAATATTAACAGAAAACTGTTTTCTGCGTTATGTAGAATAATTGGTTTTGAAAGCACAGGCTCTCTTCGGAATCAAGCGAAACAGCTTATAAGGAATGACCACTTCTACTAAAATCGAAAGTTTATTTAAGAAAAGTTTGATAGTCATAAAGATAACAGAACTTCTTAATATTTTCTGCCTTCGGATCAGTGCTCGCTGGAAGATGTCATTCGTCAGGCATGTGGCAGAGCATTTACCTGCCTGGTGCATCAATGTGAGGTGAATAAAAATAACTGATACAGCAGATAGTACCGAGAAATTGAGCCTCAATAGACAACGGTTACATGTAACTTTATTAGTGGGTTGGTAGCACTGATTTAAGCATGGGAGACGCTTTCACTGTCAATTAACGTACAAATCGTGTTATCTTAGTTTTTCTGAAACAAAATTTTCTATTTTGTACAAGAGAAAGTTAGTAACTTTTATGTTAAATTATCCTTGAAAAGGGTAACACACTCATGGGTTTTGTATGTCTTGATTACAGAATGTTGCAACGTGCCCAGGAGACGGGATACATCAACATCAATTGCGTGGATCCCCTGGGACGCTCTGCTCTGCTGATGGCCATTGACAACGAAAACCTTGAGATGGTGGAGCTGTTAATCGAACATAAGGTCGAGACCAAGGACGCACTTCTCCACGCAATCTCGGAGGAATTCGTAGAGGCTGTGGAAGTTCTTCTGGACCATGAAGAGACACTTCACAAGCCGGGTGAACTTCACGTAAGTGATGTTATAAAATGAAATGTCTGTCTGTAGTTCAGAATGTCCCAAACTATGGTTTGCCTACCAATATGCTGCGTCAAATATTGGCTAGCGGTACGCAAGTTTGTACGGTTTTTTAAAATTTAATTATTAAAGCATTTAGGCAACTTTGGTTCAGACAGAATGGATGGTGGTGGGATGAATTGGTGGAATGAAGAAAGTAGGAGGAAACGAGAAAACCCACGCACACAGTGTTTGTCCATCACAAAACCCACATTACATGAGCAGAAATCGAACAGACGATCGATAGCACCGAGCGCTCTACCATTGAGCCACCGCGGCCAGATTGTACGGAGAAAAGAGCGAAATTATTATGTCATGTGTTAAGAATATTTTGTTTTGACAATGTGTTCTAAAATTTCTTGTTCAGAGGTTTCGATATGTTGTGCTTGCTGTTCAGAGATGCAAGCAAAATTTATCTTTTGAAAAATATGATTAAGAATTAAAAGGTTTTTCAACTGAAAAACATTCCTTCACATCCAGTTGTTGATGAAGGTATACAAATTGAAATGACTTAATGTTTATACAGTTCGTGAAAGCTATTTTGAAATTTCTCTGCAGAGAAATACGCTGTTGAAGTTCTTTTCGTTTTACACGTTCTTCTGCCTCATGGCGGCTGAATACTTTGGTGAGAAGTTTTAATACTAACACCAGACTATGAAATCTAACCGACTATCGAGAAGACGCAGATAATCCATTATAAAGAAAATCTTCATTGTGTAGATTAAAAAAGACTAATCCAGATTAATAGTGTTCGTAAATACATCATGTAACTCATAAATGAAAGTGACACATTGGAAAGAAAATTTCATTCTAATTTTCTTCGGCTTCTGATACTGTTTTCAGACACCAGAGTGCTGAAACCGTTTGAGTTTTGAAAAGTTTTTCGGGATTAGTTCTATAGTCCATGTGCTTTCACTAGCAATTAGTCAAATACTGTGAAGGCATCCGAAGTCCGTATTTTTTCGCTAGGTAACCAGAAACAACTTTGAGATCTTGCAGAAGAACGGAAAGTGAAAGAGGTAAAACACCTTTAGTTTCATGTTTTTGAGAATACTTTGTTTCATTCTGGTTTCTTACTTGCCAGAGTACTTTTCTATTGTTACATTTTAATTTAATGTGAAAAGTATGACGAAAAATATAGAAATGACAGCTTAACATTATAAAGTCTGGAAAACTTACCTGTCTTCACATATTTATTTTATTTTTATTTTCCAAGTTGGTCTTTCAATTCTGAAACAGAGGTATAAACACTATAACGAGTTATAAAAAGTATAATAATTTTTGTTGTAGTATGACAGCATTTGAAGTTTCTTGACTTACCAATACACATCCGCTGTCACCAAATTAAGATAATGGTTGTAACAATAGACTTAAATTGACTGAGGGTTATTTTTCTTGTACAGCAGCAAGGCGTCCGTCAGTAAAATCGTAAAAGACAATACTCTGAGTCTTGAGAAGAAAACATCACTCATACAATCAATCGATAAGAAAAGAAGCAGCTTTTACAATCACTATTGGAAATCATATCATTCTGTACGTATGATGCATCCGTACAAGGGGTATATCGTAGGCTATACAATGCGGTAGAATGTTTAATCCTGCTGTATTATGTTACATTACCCTCAGTCCAGGAAGTAAAATTTGTCCGTATGTTACACTTTCTACCTAATTTCTACCTTTCTACAATATATTTTCTACATAACTTATCTTAGTGTGTATCCCCTCCCACATGTAGCTACGGCATTGCTAAGAGATTTTGAGTTTCTTACGTAGAGACTGGGAGTTGCATTTCATGTACTTAAAATATGTAACCAATCAGAAGATTTTCCCATACTTGTTTGACTTTAATAACTTGCCATGATCTATTGTCTTCAGCTGAGCGATGATAGGAACCCCGAACCACAGGTAGGGCGTTCCATTTAGAAGTCGGTTGTTCGTTCAGTTTAGTAAAATGTACAGCCGAAAAGTCACGTATCAGAAGTATTGCTCTGCGTTTGCTCAATAATGATCACTACTACGAAGCCATGTTTACATTAGGTTGTGCTACAGAAAAATACGTAGGCCTAGTCTATACGTATGTCGTATTGACTATTTCAGGGTGGTGCCAGAACTGATAAAACGTGGGCTTATGTATTACATTAGAACAAGAAATAAGGGATTTTTGAATTTCTTGGTACGTACATAGAAATAAATTCCTAAAGCTTTTATTTACCTGGTTAAATCACCGCCAGGTTGTCCCAATTATGATTTTCATTTCTCTGAAATTCATATACGATGATAATATTGTTTTAAAAAGAAATATCTTACTTTATTGTAGACTGAAAGCATTTCCTTGGCGCGTAGATTTACCGAATAAAAGAAGTTCGTTTGCAGTGAAGAATAAACATTCTACTAAAAGAGACACTCCCAGTTTTCTGAATAATGTTTATTAGTTCTGCACTTCAAACATTTTGCATTGTTTGGCATTGTTCCAATTGTTCCTTTGGTTTGTTTGAAATATGGATATAAAACTCTTTAAGTAATAATAAATAACTACACGCTTTTCATAAACTTTATACCTAGTTAATTTGATTTTAGTTAAGATAACTTGAATGTTGTTTCCATTATATTTCACAGTTATCTTTTCCTTTCGTATTATCTGTCACATAGCTTGGAGTCTCGACAGAAATCATACGAAATTATGCTTTAAAATAAACAGCAGCGACTTTCTCAAGCGTTTTTAATTTGTAATTTACGTCAACTTGAATCTTATTTAGACAGAGCTTTCAAGAGATATGAGTAAGCAGTTACGATTTAGGTAGAGAAACTGTATGTATATGTTTATTAATAATAGTTTATTTTATTTGCCGTGTAATTGTCGGATATCTTCAGATACGCACCGTTAAGTAAACTTTTCTCAGATGAAGTATACTGTAAATATCAAGTAGGCTCTATCTGAAGCGAATGTTAGTCTCTTTGCATTTTGGTTTACTGTGTAGCTAGAATTAGACGTTTTCATTTCTTTTGCCCTTTAAAACGAATTTTGTCGAAGACCTTCTTCTGTATAGTCTAAGATTTCCTTTTAAAATTTTGGAAATTTTCTTTCAAAAAGATTAGCTGATCTCTTTAAGTCTCGTTGATGCTTCGTTGAAACAGTATACGGTAGAGAAACCAACCTTAACTAGTTAAACGCGTTTATTTTGGAAGGTTTATTTATCTTTAACTGCGAAATGCTAACCTGCCAAAACCGGATTGCTTCATATTATCACACTTACAAATATGGAGGAGGTATAACGTAAGCTTTAATTACTACTCAGCCAATAGCGGATAAACATTTTTGTCGTCTGTAGGTACGAATTTGTCGTCGCCTATTTTGTACTAGTTTGCCACCCTCCATCCGTTGTCCTACATTCTATTAAGAATTTAAACCGGTATTTGCCATTTACGCACAATCCTTATTTTCGTGCCACATGTCAATCATTTTACTATGTATCATATGCCTTCACCATGTTGCCGAAGGTTAGCTGATTAGTGTAAGCAGAACAAATACAGCTTTGACCATCTGTATAGAAAATGTTGCAGGGTGAAACTGAATTACATTTATTAATGCACATATATTTAGATATAGGGACGGATCCAGGGAGAGGGGCCGGATCGCCTCTGAAGTTCTGATTTTGATATAAAGCTAGTGCAATTTTAGGCGAAATTATAAATATTTTAGGTACATTTCCTGCACACCTGGCTCGGATCCGCAAAGAAAAACCTGTGGACTTCCTCTAATAAAAATTTAGACACTGCTTAAATTGATTGCAAAAGAATGCGGCGAATGTAATTCTATGGAGAGAACTTGGGAAAACTTTTATAATAGAATGTTTTTAAAACTCTTTCACATGTTGGTCAAATACCTACTGATTTACGAAGCCAAATCAAATTGCACAAGAGTTAAGTTTCCGCAATTTATTATAATACATGAATATAACACACATGCGTAAACTGTCTACCACAGAATTGGAAGGTAATAAAGGTAAAATTCCTTTACAACGAACGTCATTATGACAAAATGTCCGTTAGAACTAAGTTCTTCCAAATCCCCGCCGAATTCTTGTTCTTCAATACAGTGTTCATTACAACGAATTTTCCTTATAACGAAATAAAATCGCAGATCCTGTAAAATTCGTTATAACGGGATTTTAACTCTATTGAGAAAATGAAGATGATCACTTGCAGTTCAACCGAAACACACATTTTCCACTGATTAAAATTAATCATTTTGTCATCAACGATCATATCGTAATGTTCCTTGGGATTCCTTAATGATCCTTTGGATTCTGAATACTTACAGGTAGAACTGAACGATACACGGGGTTGTGTTTTCTCCCAGAACCAGTTTACTATAAAAATATGTACAAGTATGAAAACGGTTAATAAAATGAGCGTCCCGTATCGGGGTTACAAGTGAGTTTATAAAAACTTATGGCCTTCTTCTTCTTGGGTTCATGCCTCAGAGAAGTGGGTAAGAGTCCTGCATCAGTCCATTGCGACCGATATGCAGAAAGGAATAGGCATCAGTCCGTTGCAGCTGATATTCAGGAAGGAATAGGCATCAGTCCGTTGCAACTGATATGCCTAGGAATGTTCCGTCTGCGTTGCGAGTCGTGAGCAGGTTTGTATTTAGAGGGACAGGAAGGAAGGAATCATACCAGTTCCGTCGCAAACTGTGTATGAAGGATTGTTTCGACCCGTTGCAGTCGATAAGCAGAAAGGTTTAGAGAGAGGTGATCACCCGGCCTGGCGATGAGTGATACTGGTAGCCTAGGTGCTTGGATATTTATAGGGTCCTTTCCTCCAAGTCCCTCCTTCTGCTGCGCCAACTCCATCTAGCTGCGACTTCAACTTCATCTACGGTTGTAGATTGAAATGATATTGTTGTCTGCTTTTACGATGGCTTGTTTCACTTACTATTTGTTTACTACAGTGCTTGTAGTACACATTTATTTACGCAGCATATTGCATACTTTATTATTTGTTTATCTTGGATGAGTGACACGTGCGCTCAGGCACGTGCTTCAT
Source organism: Lepisma saccharinum (assembly GCA_022664845.1). Taxonomy (NCBI): domain Eukaryota; kingdom Metazoa; phylum Arthropoda; class Insecta; order Zygentoma; family Lepismatidae; genus Lepisma; species Lepisma saccharinum. The sequence goes on along the minus strand of JAGDQP010007684.1, from coordinate 3,234 downwards.
TACAATATGGCATTGCTCTTAATATTGTAGTTTCTCGGTATAAAAATCAGCTGAATGAGTGTCAAATGAGAAAATAAAGGGAAAGGATGAAAACTTGGCAACATTGTGGGTGTTAGAGCACTTAAAATTATCGAAGTGTGGGCGAAGAAAAAGACGTAGCATTAATGAACTACACTCATTTGTACTGATCGAAGGAATTACTATTACTTTTCAGTACTACGAAAAATCCGTACCACAATCTGTGCTGTTACTTCTATTCGCTTATTAATATTTAATAACATTTTGTGTTTCTGATAAGCGCAAAGATTAGAAACTAATCAAAAATTATGTTACAATACTTTTTTTGTTCAGTTGAATGTTTTGAATAGTGCACTGCAAAACTGAAAATAAATTAAGAACCAGTTTTGGCATAACTTCAACATTGATGCACACTTCTGCATATGTGGACTATAAATGAATAAACATAATTTTATCTGGATTAAAATACCTATACCATTTCATAATCTAAACAATCTCAATAAAAATATACACCTTGATCAGAAATTCAAAAAGCGTGATATCTGGCCAACAAATTTTAAAATTAGCAACATTTAAACTCTTTAAAAGTACAGAAGAAACCTTCATAATCGATTATTAAAATATTTACCGCATTAATTCAACAGACTGAAATCCAAAGAGCAAATTACCTTCTATCCAAAAGAGACAAATAAATTAGAAACTGAAAAATTATTAATATGTCTATGAGTAAATTCGTCCTTGCACACTCAGGAGTATAACGGATTCTTACTATTATAACCGTTTGTGTAGGACTGTCAGTAACGGAGTAATAATCTTGATGAGGACCAAATAATGTAATATCGATGAAAGCAGCAGGAATCACTGATGCACAGATTAAATATATCCACCTTAATGGATAGCACCGACTATAAGCACCAATGTCACGATAATAGAACAAAAGGTCAAAGATCATAAAATAATATCCCTGACGCTTCTTAGAAATATCGTGGTCGAAAGAATTAAGTTAATAATGAGCAAGCTATACTCAAACATATGCAAACATTTAATTCGATATTGAAATGATAATAATTACTTGTTACTTGTATTAGACATAATAAAAATGATGAAATCGAAATATCACGGTTTTCATTTGTCTGAGAAACTCCACAAAGAAGTACTCTGATGCAGATAAATTTTACCTAAATATACTTTCAAGGCATGAGCATCAGGAATAACAATGATATCTGAATGGTAAGTCGCTGGTCACACGTGTACTCAAATATTGTCAATATTGTACTAATTATCTACTGACCCCGTCCGTATGATTGGATGTACATTATAAATTCAAACTTAGTATCTCAATAACAAAGCTTTTCATCTGCATATCTAGATGAAACAGAATTTCGTGGATGGAGAAATGATCAAAACAAAGACAGACAAAATTACATCCACTAATACCTACGTTTATAATTGTTTACTATCACAAGACCCGAATGCATAATCTTACAACTCACAATACAAAGAGCTTGGGTCAAGGAAAAAAATAACTCTACTACCTGCACAACTTCGTATGAATAATGCTAATCAAAATACTGAAAATGCTTTCATTCACAACGTACGTGTGCCAGTCTTTACAATAGATATTTAAAGTAAAACAGGATAACTTTACTTTCCGTTACCACTCTCAGTTCTGATTGATTGAATGAATAAAAACACCTTCCATACAGCACGTAAATACAGCCTATATTAACACTAAGTCCTTTATACTATTTTCATTGCAAGGGTTAGGATGGGTGAGAAGGGAAGGTATTTTAATAAAACTTCACAGACCACTGCCACTTTAAGCTTACAATATCATACTTCTGTCAAGCAAACAGTGATAAGGATTTTACTACTTGCAAAAATTCTAGTTACTTTCTTTATATTGGGTAATTAATAAGTTTTTTTAAGTAGCAGTGTCACCAATAAATGGAACGTACACAACATGACACTCTTACAACCTATCACGCAAATAGGACTTAATCTTTTATATGTAAAAAAAAGTCACTAATACTACGCCGGCAACTACCTGACTATAGTAGTCTATGTAATGTAAAGATTTATCTTGCTAACTAGGTAGGTACCTTTCTATAACGTGAGGACACAGGGATGGCACCGCGTTATCTTTTATCAAGAAATACCCTACGCTATAAAGAACTTTACGTACTAAGCAACATATGAAATATATTCGTAGTACCGAACCTATCCTGACTGGTACGATTCCGGTTCAAGCCGTACAGCAACAATATCTAATTTACAGTATTAGTTATCAAGCATACAACTGTCCGTACGGGAACTACTTATTCTTACTTTTGTACGTATTTTATACAAATCAAGATTGATTTGAACATAATGCACTGGCTATACATGTCAACAGAATATAGACACAAATCTAATACTCAGGCCTGTAATTACGTACTACAAGTGCACTATCGATTGTACTGTTCATTTACAATTCAACGATAAGCATATGAAATATGTATATAATTAGAGCTCTCTCTTATAGAATGACACAAATCTCGTATTATGGTTCTTTATGCACAGTTACATAACACACCACTTTTCTGACAAATTTATATATATATATATATCCTCTCTCCCAACCCGTCTGGTCAGCGTGGGAGCAGTAGACCAACTCCTCCCTTCGGGGAGAGGCCTCATCCACTAGTGGATTGAAAATGGCTGTGATATATATATATATACAGTTTCTAACTAACTTTAACAAATGTTTCTTTAAGCGAAAAACCAGCTTTTAAACAAACCTAACCTAAACCAGTATAAACATGTTCAAAAGTAAGTATAATATTCGAATAAAGCAGTAAATCACCTAGAAAATACACAAACAGTAACAGACATGAACACAATCTTATTTTCAAATCTACATGGGAAACTACCGCCCTCCCCCGTAAAAAACAATCAGATGAATCAGCGTACACTACATAATCTATAAAACACTTCAATGTAAAAGGATAAACTAGCATAAGATAATTCAAAAGTAAACTCATCCATGCATTAAAGGGCAGCACACAATATCAGCCGACTATCTATCAGCACGTGTCTGGATGAACATAGTTGAAAAAATGAACGAATGTCAAAAGGTCCACTAGTAGGTATAAATCATTAAGTGGGAGTTACCGTAAATGTAAAAGTTTGGCCACCACTGCAGATTCATTATTTGGGTCATATGCACAAACAATA
>JAGDQP010007683.1:37937-66177 GCA_022664845.1 Lepisma saccharinum | reverse complement strand
TGCTACCAATGGTTCTCATACAATATCTACTACAACTACCAACGGTTCTCATACAATATCTACTAATACTACCAATGTTTCTCATACAATATCTACTACTGCTACCAATATTTATCATACAATATCTACTACTGCTACCAATGGTTCTCATACAATATCTACTACAACTACCAATGTTTCTCATACAATATCTACTACTGCTACCAATGTTTCTTATACAATATCTACTACTGCTACCAATGGTTCTCATACAATATCTACTACTGCTACCAATGTTTCTCATACAATATCTACTACTGCTGCCAATGGTTCTCATACAATATCTACTACTGCTACCAATGGTTCTCATACAATATGTACTACTGTTACCAGTTTCTCATACAATATCTAGTACTACTACCAATGTTTCTCATACAATATCTACTACTGCTACCAATGGTTCTCATACAATATGTACTACTGTTACCAGTTTCTCATACAATATCTACTACTACTACCAATGTTTCTCATGCAATATCTACTACTGCTTTCGATGTTTCTCATGCAATATCTACTACTGGTAACAATGTTTCTCATACAAACTCTCAATTTCTAACATATAAATAAGTGTACTATATTGAGTGTCCAAAAAGTTGTCTTTCTGCTCACTTCATGGTTAATTTAGAAAGAAATGCAAAATTAAAATGCTAAAAACTTCCAAAATTAAATATAATGAAAAAGATAAAACAAAAAAAGTCTCCCTTAGCACGAGATGATAAACTGCTGCGAGACATGTTGGGAGATCATACTGCACTGGTTGTTGTATTCAAGATGACATTTCTATTTCTTTCAGTCTTTTTCTCTGAACTACTACAGTGCGATGATGTTGATTGCAGCATCGTATTTTGCAATTCCCTAAGCATGGTGATTGTGCTTCCGTGTTTCTCGCCATTAATTTTATTTAATTATTCATTCTTCGGATTTTTTAGTTTCTTCGACATCTCCGACTAATCCATCTAACATGGAATAGAAGCCATTGCCCTACAGACAATGCCGGTGATGTACTTTGGCAGAAGGTACTATTTGTGTGTTTTCTGCATGTTTCTTTGGTTTTGCTGGTTGATCCATTGTAAGTAAATTTGTCCAATTGCGAAAAAGAGGCAACAGCCCATCTGAGAAGTTGGTTTGTTTGTATATAAGAAATTAAGATGAACGCCGCCGAATGATACAAGTCTTTAATGGTCTTTATCTCGGGTGACTGGGTGGATTTTTTTACAGCTATCCTCCGTTTATCTGTAGTCCACTCAACAAGCGTCAGTAACGAGACAAGGCCATAATTCAGAACGGTGCATCCAACGAAATTCTTCATATCTTGTGCGACAGGCATGTATATTCTTCTTTTATGAGTGTCAATTCCATCCAAACTAAATGTATTTTCTGTCAGGCTAAAGTAGAGTTGAAGAATTTCAGAAAATGTTAATGGAATCTCTTGATCTTCGAACTGGTGCGTGCAGAACGTTGCCAGAAGAGAAAGATCTCCCATGACACGTAATAGAATCCGTCACCTAACAACCATTAAGATCTTTGTTGACATTATAAATGTAATGCACATGTGAACATCTTAGTAGTTCTTTTCGTATTCTCTTGATTAGATACTTCCTTTTCGATATTGAATGGGTAGCATCTATCACGTGATTTTTCAAATGCTCGTTCGGTGATCATTGCTTGCTACTGGAACCTGATTCTTTTCTTCTATCTTTCTTTGCTAATGTGTTATTTTGAAGTATATTCCTTCTGTATCTGTTACACAGTGTTCTGCATCTATTTAACCACTTGCTACAGCAGTGGTATAATTGTTGAAAAGGTATTCTTCTGTGATTGTTGCTAGTCATCGAATTGTTGAAATTGGCCGAAGATCCGATCCTCTGGTTGTGTGATATAGGGAGGGATATGGATGTTGAATAACACGGAGAATTGGTTTGAGAGACGTTGTCCATTGATATATTACATTTGGTAACATTGATTTTTAACGATGCAGTTTTCATTTTTTTTTTGTTCTTTTTAGCTCTGCTATTTATTTGCTTCCTTTCTCAGTCACCTTATTCACGCATCTGTTTCTTGGAGACGGCATTTTTAATACTTTGATTGAATTTGATTGTTTGAAACATTAGTTATGTTGATTTTAACGTAACTATTGTTGTATATTAAAATGGTATATTCTGTTGGGAGAACAATTAAATAAGTAAATAAATAAAAGAACGTATTCACTGAGGATTTATGTATTTGCACGAAAGGGAGGTGTGTGTATGTTTTCTTGACGGTAATTCAGAATAGTTTGAGGGACAGTATAAGGAGTTTGGATTTCATTCTTCAAGTAACAATGTATCGAATGATTCTTTTTAAAAATTTCCATTGAAAATATTGAATACTTATACACTGATCCTGAATTTCAAACATTATAAGAACTTCCCTCTGAAATATTCTTTACCCGACACTTTTCTTCCAGAAATCTTTTCTTTTCTCATACCTTTTCTATACAATTATTTCCCGTTTGTTTCCTAATAGCGTTTACTTTACCGCCTCGCAGTTTTTCTTATTGACTCACTTCCTTTCAACACAAGTTACCTGTATCAGTTCAGTTTCCTAACCATACTTGTGAACACGCAATACGTTTGTTTATTATCCGTCATCTTGGATTCTGTTAGGTTTTAAATAGTTTCTTAGCATACTTGTAAGGATTACCAGGATCTATAGAATTATACTTAAGTAAACCCCAATACAATCTGTTCAAGTAAAATCTATTCTTTTGATGTTTGGAAACTGATCAACATTAGTTAATACCAGTGCTTACAGTGAATGCAAGTTCCTACCGCAACGTTATTGCAGACATCTCAACCTAGAGAAGTTCGAATGCGGGAGACTTGCCAATTTGGAAGGGGGAATGCGGGAGCTTGCGTGAGAAACTGTAAAACATGCTAAATAGTTACAACACAGACGTTAAACCTTTTAAAGTATAAACCACAGAATTTGCCACGCATTTTTTAGCTTCTCACGCATTTTGCGTGAAAGTTGACATGTCTGGTATAGTTTTGACAAATATATGTACGAGGGCCACTCTATATATTTTGCAATACACAGAAACTATTAGAGATAAAGCGATGTCTTTTTTTTCTCGTTATAGGTGAGACATCTAGAAGAATGAAGACACGATGAACTTCATCGCTTGCTTTCTGATTTTTGTGTGTGTGTGTGTGACATTTGTAATCGAAAGTGTGGACATTCTGGTTGTTCTAATGGAGCTATAACGCGAAGCATATCGAGCCATGATCTACTATCATTTTCGCGTTCGCCTGAGAGAGAAGGACTGTCACGAGCGGTTGAAGTCACCGTTTGGGGATACCGCTCCAGCATATACCACAGTATTTAGATGGTACAAGGACTTTCAAAGGGTTCGGACGTCATTGGAAGATGAAGCCCGTGAAGGAAGACCTCAGTGTTCAACAACACCGGATTTAGTGGCTGCTGTGCAAGACATGGTCTCCAAGGATACAAGATGCACCTATGCAATGATAGAGGAATCTCGTCAGTATTGGATCCTCGTCAGTTCACACAATTTTACACGAACATCTGCAGCTGAAAAGGGTAGTTTCTCGGTGGGTACCCCATCAGTTGTCGGACTTCCATAAAGCAGAGAGGATGAGAATTGCTCGTGAAACATTAGATATGTTAAACCGAGGTGGACACCAGATCATTTCTAAAATTGTTACAGGTGATGAAACCTACATACCACTTTATGGCTGCCCCACTCGCCAGGAAAGCCGTGTGTGGATCCATGAGATGACTCGACACCAACAACTGTGAAAAAAAACGAGCAATGAAGAAAGTTATGTACGCTGTGTTCTTCCGTAGCACTGGTTTAGTCGCAGCTATTAGGTTACAAGAGCAAAAGACTGTTACAACAAACTGGTACACAACAGTGTATTTTCCACAAGTTCTTACATCCCTCAAAATCCGAGGTTTACTCTTCCACCACGATAACTCCTCCTCTCACACTGCAAAGCAAACGATGGATTATCTCCGGGCTAATCATGTCAAAATACTTCACCACCACCCTATTCCCCTGATTTGGCTATGTGTGACTTCTGGCTGTTCTTTAATCTTACAAAGGATTTGCGGGGAAGACTCAGAAGACGAAATTGAAGCATCAATCATGAACTTTTTAAACAGCATTCCAAGACAAGTGTGGCGGCGGGCTTTCGACTTGTGGCAGGATATATTACAGAGGTGCATTGGTGCAGCAGGGAATTACTTTGAACATATGTAAAAAAGTTTTGTTCAAAAGACGTATAGTTCTCCCGTATTGCAAAACTTATGGAGTGGCCCTCGTACAACATCAGGAGCTATATCAGGAGCTGATTCCCAGAGAAAAGAAGCGACCGAGACGACGTCCAAATACATGATCGGTAGATGAAATCAAACGTTTTCATGAACTACGCGGATGAGGATAGCAGCAGACCGAGAGAAAGAAACGGGGAGCCCTTCATGCAGCAATGAATGGTAAATTGCTGAATATTATGATGATGAATGTCGATGAAGATATAATCATCTTATTCAATCGTTTTCTATCCATTGCTGGATAAGGTCTTGTAACAAGAATCCGTATACTTATAAATAATCAGCCTATTGAAACTGAATATATATATTCAGAAACTATATATCTTAAACTGAAATAATCAGCCTATTGAAAAAGAGGGGCCAGTCTCAAAGTTTCATTCTTTTAGTTACATATTTCAATTGAAGGTTGATTTGGAAAATTATATATTTTTAGTGCTTGTTGTTAAAAAAATAATGTTTTCTTGTAACGATTTTGTGCTTTTTCAATGAAGTATAATAAGGATTTCTCATTTGTTTTGGTAATAGATTTTCTGGAAGCTTCTTTGCTTTCCTGAGTTTCCTTTGTATCGAAAGTCGGGAATATCCCTTTTCTGATGTAATGTTAGATCCATCGTGACTTTTAGACGCCAGACAATGTATCAACACTCGTTTCCGCATCATTCTAATAACCTTCTTTGGTAATATGTAAGGGTCTGGGTTGTGACATATTAAAGCTCTTTTCTACTCTATGAAAGCCTATAAGGTCGATTTATATTAATGTTCTTATTATTCATATGAACTTTATGGATAATTATGTGATCAATCTGAGTCATTTCCGCAATGCCTCATGGGTAAGTTTGGTTCTTTACTAGTCTGTGGTCGAGCCGGAGTACCAGAAGCAATGTTGACTTCGTAGTGTCAACTCCACGTCTAGTTATTTTCCCACGTTTGCGTGCAAGAAGGGTCATAGTATAAACGTATTTAGTGCTTTATGTATCTGCGCAAATGACCCTTAGCTTCTAAACATTTATTTCAAGTGTTGAATCTCGTTAGAGTTATGAATTTCTTAAAACTGTGCTTCGTTGCAGCCAAAAATCGAAGGAAAGCTTGAACGCTTTGTGTGCGACGGGCAGGTACATGCTTGAAGCACGCTGATGGATACAGTTTTACTATCAACCAGAACCGGTAATGTGTGTTAACGTTATTTGAACTAATCTAAGCCGTTTTGGTATGACTTTATAAAATAAGTTTGCAGTGACATTGCTTGATGTTATGAAATAACTTATATGGGACGCTGTCCAATCAGTTAGTTTGCTTTTGAACGTAGTTTTTGAATTGTTTTCGTTTGGTACGATGGATATATGTCGCTATATGGAAACCATTTGGTCAACTTTGGTGTAAAATCGAAACCCAAGTATCCGGTGTCTCCTTCATCGACATCAAACTGTGATTGAGTGTTAATGTTAAAAATGTTCTTGTGACGTCGCGAGGCGTCCATATTCTGGCTCTGAAGGATGGTACATTGTGGAACATCATCTTCTGAAAGTTTCGTCGAAGGAGCTACAATCATTTCTTCGATCTTCCATTTTCAAGAGACTACACTGGACAATAGTGTTGGTGTGATTCTGCAAGGACCTGGTGTATGTGATTATATAAAAATACTGGCCAGAAGCGTAAATAAATTTGTAATTTTATATAAACGCTTGCAAGCTTAAACTGAACTTTATGCGACTGCCCAAATATTTTTTTTTCTTCGAAAAGCAAACCTTTCCCGCGCGCTTTGCGTAGACAATTTTTGTTTGCTAAATGATTGTCAATACTTTTTATCTAATCACGAGAATGTGAAACTTTCTTTATTATTATAACATTGATGCTTCGATGTTTACATGTGACTCCACTTTCATTTAAAATGGTTATTAAACTGTACCTAAAATGTCGTTGAATGTTTGTATTACCCCATATGTAATGTAATGCGTGTTAGCTGTAAGAAATAGTAATAGTAGTCCGAGGGAAGGTAACTTTAGTATCGTTCTGTTTACTAATTTTGAATGAACTTTCATGATGTCGGGTTTGCCTCCTTCATCCCATCCTGGCGAAAGAGTGAAAGTAAACCTTCTGGTTTAGTATTATGATTCGTCCATCTTCCACCTATGTGGCCGGCCAAGCTCCTCTTCATGATCTTCGCAGTCTTGATTTTATCTTCTACTTTTGTTTGTGCGCGAATCTATACACTGATCTGTCTTCCTGTCTCTCCAAGTGGTTCCTAGTATGCTTCTCTCCATTTCTCTTTGAGTAACTCTTCGTCTTTCAGTCGTTAGCGATTTTAATGTCCAAATTTCACAGTCGTACATCATCACAGCTAAGACGTATTCATTATAAAGTTTACGCTTTTGACAAATTGATAGTTCGTTTTTGAAAATATAGTGTAATCTTCCAAACGAATTGGTGAACAATCCATGCTCGTTTGCCAAGCAGATGCTTTGGTACTAAGAGGCCCCATGACGTGAACGTATGGATCTACCCCGATCGGTTTCCTTAAGCCTTGGCAAGAGGATATAAGGGGTCTCCTCCCACTACTGTCAGAGTCCTTTGGGGCAACAGTCCCGGTTGCCGGTCCTGTCCCGGTTACCCGGCGATATATATGTTGGGCCCATTTTTGTAGGATTTTTATTCCGAAAATCTATTTTAGAGTAATACCGTATTTGCCGGAGTATAAGACGCTCCCTCTTTTTGAGGACGATTTTCGGGGGAAAATATAATATACCGGTACCTTAGAATTCCAATAGTTTCGGTATTATTTAAAGACAATCATCATACCTCAGTACCCTACATTCAAATTACACAATAAATGTAATGAAACAAAGGCGGTGGAATATAACACTTCAAATTCAACAGTATTGTTAATGTACCCACACTATATTGCTGATCTTGTTTATAGTTGCCGGAGTATAGGAAGCACCGGCGTATAAGACGCACGCTCTTTTTGAGGACGATTTTGGAGGGGAAAAAAGTGCGTCTTATACGCAGCAAATACGGTATTTTCCAAGATGGTAATCGCAAGGCATAAAGAACTCACAGTTCATTGAAGTTGTATGATATTAAATTAATACATACACATATCCTTTTAATTCTTCATGGAACAATATATTCAGTTTCACTATAGTAAGATATAAGAATACAGTTCTTGCTTCTTATTCAGTTGATCTACACTGGAGTGCCAAAAGTCATGGGATGCCTACCTAATAATGTGTGGGACCCCCTCGAGCACGACGAAGTGCAGAACTCGATGTGGCAGAGACACAAGTCGCTAGTAGTCTGTTGGACGGATGTGTAGTCATACAGTCTCGATTGTCATCCATAATTCCGTTATTGTTGAAGGTGGAGTATGCTGGGAACAAATAGCCAGTTCGATTATATCCCCCATGTACTCGGTAGAGTTCATGTCCGGCGATCTAGGGTGCCAAATCATGCGTTGGAATTTGTCAGAATGTTCCTTAAACCAGTCGCGCACCATTACGGTCCGGTGACATGGCACATTGTCATCCTGGAAAATTCCATTGTTGACAGGGGACATGAAGTCCATAAAGGGCTTGAGGTGGTGACCAAGCAGCTGAATCGCTGACTGGTCAATATCCGGTTTAAGCCGACCAGAGGATCCAAACCATGACGGAGACACCATCAACTTGCACAGTGCCTTGTTGACAACTTGTGTCCTTGGCCACACCCGGACCCTACCATCCGCACGCACCGATTGTAAATGTGACTGATCTGACCACGCTACACGTTGCCAGTCCTCTGAAGCCCAATTCACGCATTCCCGAGCCCGTGTGAGTTGCCACCGCTGATGGGCAGCGATTAGTAGCGGAATACGTGTTAGTCTTCGGCTACGATACCCCGTGGAGACCAAACTGAGCTGCACTGACATCTGAGACACATTCCTAACCAACATAAGGTACAATTCCATTTAAAATAATGAGAACATATCATCAAGCAATCTCAGTGTCTATCGTAGCGCACGCGGCCAGTGTCTGGTCCTACAGACTGGTGGAAAACAAAACTCTTGCAAAGTCACTAAATGGACTAGCTCATGTTACGATTAACAGATGTCTATAGAACGGTCTTTACAGATTCATTGACTGTGGCCATGGGCATCATGCCCTTATATTTAAAGGTATTGAAGAGAGCCAGCGCCTATTGGTTCAAATATGAAGGTTTTCAGAAAATTAGAATGCTTATTGGACAAATAATTCAAAATCCGGATGAAATGGACACATGGTTATTAACAAGATGTCAGCAAGACTGGGATGAAAGTCAAACTGGAAGACGCACGTGAAACATCTATCCAAATATTAATCAAAGAATACAGGAATATGGATGTAATCCAGAATATGGTCTATTGCAGTTCATTACGGGGCCTAAAAGATGACAAATTCTGGGAATGTGGAGAAGCGGGATCTCCTGAGCACATTGTTTTATATTGTCCATTGGATGAAGAAATACATGAAAGTAGACAGCATTGTTATGACCTAACTACATTCCAGATTTTACAAAATGAAATGTTGCACGATTATATACAGACTTTGTGCAATCGAGTGTCAAAAATTCATCTAGATCGCTTTCTACTTAACCAAAGACAAAGATAAAAATATCAACGGATACACTACCATGTTTCCAAATGTTGAAGTTATATTTCGAACATCTTATGTAGTAAAATAAACTAGTGTAAGATATATTTGTGAATTTCGCTATATAATATAAGATCAATTTAGGGCACCTATTGGTGTGATAAAATTGTTATATGTACAATCATTTTACAATTGATTATCAATTATTATATACCCGTACTTCATGTCCTAAAAGGATGAATTATTTAATTTTATTTCTTTTTGATAAGTAATATTCAGATAGGAATACCTTATGAGATTGATGTATTAATATTATGATCTTATTATAGACTAGGAACTACTGTATCTAATTAATTTATTTAGTCTCATTATTCATTGAATATCATCGATCATGTAACTCATATTAAGTAATATTCGCCAAGATATTAGTGTAAATAGTGAATAGTAATATATCATCCTATAATAAATTACAGTATGGATTAATATATTAAGGGATAAACATAGATTTTACGCATGAATATAAATTTAAACAAACCAGATTAGATATTGAAGAATCGAAGTAAATAATAAAGCATTTGCTGAAGATTGTATTAATTTAATCAATTTTAAAAATCTCTTTTAAATAATTAGTAGATATACATCGTAAGAATATATATCTCTATAAATTTTATTCTAGCTGTTAGCTCATAATCATTTCGACATTATTATTTCATATCCATAAAACTATTTGTTCACACATACGTTCTGAATATCAATAATCATCATTCATTATCACTCTTCAACAGCATCTAATTCGCTCATCATCATCATAATTAACATATAAATATATGGATCAGTCATTTTGTGACGAATGAGAGTAAATTATTATTATGCTACCATTTTATTATGCCATTACTATATATATATATATATATATATATATATATATTACTTACTTTAATGTGATTTATCTCTATAGATACGGGACACACGTTGGTATAATGACTGACGTTTTAGATCCAGAGTCAAAACGTAACCTAGCAACCCTCAGCAGGCTTCTATTTTCCTTTACTCTTTTCTTTCAACTAGGTTAAGACTGCAAATTTTGTGAATTGTTATTACCATTTCCAAATCTGGATTCATGCAGAGGTGGCTGGTGGGATCATCACCTTCGGGCCTCCCAACGTGACTAAAATTCCTGGGACGTCCTGCATTGATACATGGAGTCAGATCACACACTGCCACTTGTCCGTTTACCAGGACGAATCTGACCAGACGTCGTGGGTCGCGGTCATTCAGCACCCATGGGCGGCCACCGTGTTGTCTCTGATCAGTCGTAATGCCTACAATGTGGTACTCACGGTCCACCCTTCACACTGTGCAGCTAGTGAAGTTCAATCTCCGGACGACTTCCGAAATCGCATACCCCATTTCTCTAACAGAAGCAATCATCGCGCGACATCACCACGGTATGCGAAGTTTTACTTCACTCACAAAAGTCCAGCTGACTACACAACAACTGCTTCATGCCGTTCGCCGGTTTGCCGCGATGTTACCGCGTCGTCAACTAGTTCGCTCCCGCTGTCGTATGACTTTTGGCACTTCAGTGTATTTACAAACATCACTATAATACAAAATACTTTCCTCTATAGTAGCTTCCATATTAAACTCTACACGCCATTTTTGGGGTTACATTGCTTGCTCATACAGCAACTGTTTGTACAGTTGTTGCTCTTGTTCCCTTTTACAACCAGGTTTCAACATATCGACCAACTATTGATGTAAACGAGAAATCAAATAAATGATTCACACTCATTCTATTTCTCATTTTGAAATTGAATTAATTTAGGCATATTGGGCTCAGGCCGGGATAGGGTGGTAAAGATGATGTTGAAAGGCTACAGTTTGTAGGTTGGACTTGCCTCTATTACCTCTGTTTTAGTTCGAGCCCCGGTCATGCTCTATATTCCTCGTTGAGGTCAATGCACTAAAGCTTGACTAAACTACTTAGAATTTATTGTGCTCCTCTCATCCATTACTCCTTTAAAGACTAAAGGCCACTTTAGACGATACAATTTCTCGTACGATCCCTCGTATGCAATCTCACCGGTTACATTCTTTGATCGTGTAAAGCGTGGATCGTACGATTTTTTATGCTATCTCCGATGTGTTCTCTAAATAGAAACGGTTCTATTTTTCAGCGGATTTTTCTTACAATCTATGACAGCGCCGCTACTGGCAATATAGCGTGCTTTCCTATTCGGCTGTTTGGTTATGGATTACGAGACAAAGAGAACATATTAATGTTATTACTTGATGCTGAAATTAACATACATAGTGGCATAATAAACTATTACAGGTATAAAGATATAAAACAAAGTTCTTAAGGGAAGTGTAAAAAGGTCGGTGATACTGCAGTTCAGCTGCTTCTGCCATAGAGGACTGGCAATATCTCAAAATGCTACGTTTTGCATTCCTATAACCATAAAAAGTACTAAATATGTGAAAAGTATATTTAAAAATATAAGGACAAAGTTCTGATGTGATCTAATAGCTACTGCTTCTTCTATATATTGTGCAATGCAGTTAAGGTGATTTTCTTTGTTTTTCTTGTGCATAGAGTACCGAATCTGCTGCAGGCATATGTATGAAAGGAAGTAATGTAGAGGATACCGGTATCTTTGCAATCATATCCCCCCAATGATTTTGATAAACATATACGTTCTGTGCATCCGAAATAATGAAATACATTGAACAGTAATTACAGAAGAAGACATAATGTAAGTAGAGTGTCGACGTCAAACCAGAGCTGTGCAAGTCAATACGTGAGCTAGGTAATTCATCAAACGAACCAATTTTTATTCAAGGGTTAAGATAGCTGACCCTCCCTATTCACACCTATATACCTTGTGTGAAATTGCGCCTATAAATCACATAAAATCTACATTACTCCTCATTTTTGTATTTTGCATGTATTTCATGCTTATAGGGACGTAAAACGTAGCATTTTGAGGCGTTTCCAGTGCTCTGTGATAGAAGTAGTTAAACCGCACTATTACTAATTGCACCCATATGTATAAATAGGAGTTAATATATCGCGATTTATATACTTTTGAAGTGCTGTGTAATGTCACATATCTTGTTAACTCAGGAATATTGTAAAAACAAAACACATATGACTCCGAACTTATCACCGAAGACGGCATACTTTTCAAAGTTTTTTGTGTGTCCGCATTGAAATATCTTTATTGAAGTACAGAAGTAAAGCTACGACACTTTCGTTACCGCTGAAACCTAGTAGAAGTTAGATTCTCTTGGTAGAAGAATTTTACATTACAATTAACTGAATTTCTGTTGCGTCAAGATTAATATTTTAATTTTTTCAATTTTTTAAATGGGCTATACTTTCACAAATATCTGTTTCATAATTACCCTAAAAGCCTGAGATGTCACAACTATAAACTCCAGCAGTTTCATCATTATCCCCTCGTATCCAAAATTGTACCGTGTAAAACACTATACAATATTGTATGATTTATCGTACGAAAATCTCGTACTATGGATTGTATGCATTCTATCGTACGAGAAATTGTATCGTCTTAAGCGGCCTTAAGTGTAAATTTAAGAAATATCAGATTTGTAAAGTGATTCTGGACATGTTTTCAGGTATTGATGTAGTGCTACTCTGAAGAAGTAAGGTACATTTCTTAATTTTTCAAAGCGTCGAACATAAGGACAAGGTACCCTGCACATAATTTATTTTTCTAAAAAGTATTTTCACACCAAAGGAAAACTACAACAAAGCTGTTTTAATTCTCACTCTTCGACGCAATGCGGAGCTACCTATATTTACGAGCAGATCAAAAATTATTCTTACAGGAAAATTGTTCCGGTTCTATAATTTTACCGCAACGTCGTTCCGGCTCCGTTAAACACAGATTATAGCTGTTTATACAATAACCATAGTTGCATTAAAACAACTATATATATTGGTAGAAATTGGCCTAGGGTACCATACAATATTGTTTGGTAACTATACATATAGTTATAACGGCAATGTCGTATTGTCGTTATAACTATATGTATACTTACCACAACAATACTGCATTGCACCCTAGGCCAATTTCCAACAATTTGTCGTAACTGTATAGTATGGCCAGACATAATTACCCCCATTGGTAATTCAACTATGCATTATTGTATAATTAGCTATAATGCTAACAAAACATCTTGCTAATTTAACTCGAAACAGGAATTTTACCATAAAATATTGTTGACAGTATTGTAATTATGACAATACATCTAACTATGTGAATTGTAATAATGACAATACACGATTAGCGAGACTTGTATTGTATTCGCAACCCATAGTACTGCTGTCCCAATTTCAACTATGACAAATCGGATTTCATGATTACTGCAACCATATTATTTTTTGGGGGTATGCTACCGTTACAGTTATAGGTTTACACATTAATCCGTCCAAACAGTAGAAGTATAGTCTTTCTATCTCATAAACACAGAAAGTTGAGGAAAATTAAAACCGTTGAAAGAACCGGAAACAAGTGAGGGTGTGGAAATTACGGGAGATTCATCAGTTTTATCAAAACCTAGATGACGTGGTCACATTCTCAAAGTTTTAAAGGAATGAGGAAAGTTCTCCATTTAGCACGGAAATTCAAAGTCTTTGAGTGCAGGGATTTAGTGTCCTTACCCACCTTCTTCTTTCAGATTATTGCTCAGTCATCACCACGCTAGAAGACTGGTGACTAACTCTGGAAAGGTTAAAGATAATCTACCATTAAACCCTTTCTCTGATTTAATCTCGAAGATTGCGAACGAGGCATTCATTAGTTCAAAATTAATTTATGCATTCTCTTTACTGATATAAATTTTTATGCTAAATACTTCAAGCAAAGATAAAAATTTATATCACTAAATTTGATGCCTTCTTATTCTAAGTTATTCAAACGAGGAGCGGAAGGTGACACCAACCATCAATTAGTGATCACAAAAGTAAGGGAAAAGTTATGCATCGCGAACAGAGAAAGCAAGGGATCAAAACAACTGAAATTCGAAGTGAAACGATTAAATAATCCGAGCATAAAAGCAGATTACCAACTCGAACTCTCAAATAGGTTCGAAATCCTAGCCGACTCGAGTAATAATAATAATCAAATTAATGTAAGTAAGATGTGGGAAGCAATTCGTGAAACAGTTAAGAGCGCAGCGAAGGAACGTGTGGGTTAGAAGAAACAACAGAAAAACAAACCTGGTTTGACGATGAATGCCTTAAGCTTCATGAGAAGCGAAAACAAGCAAGGCAACGATGGCTAAGTAATAAAAGCGAAGCTAATACCAACCACTACAGTAACGTGAAACGAAACGCCACACGCGGGTTCAGAAACAAAAAGCGAGAATATTTGACGCAGAAGATTCAGGAGATAGAGGAAAACGGGAAAACAAATAAATTACGAGATCTAAACAAAGGGGTAAACTCGTTAAGAAAAGGTTATTAGCCGAGATTAGGAATGATTAGAAATGAACGTGGAGATCTTCAGGCGGATCCGACTAAAATAGTCGATCTGTGGAAAAGTTATTTCGACAAACTTCTTAATGTACACAACGGGGAACAAACAGACGAATTTGAAATCCATATCGCAAAACCGTGGATTTCCGAACCTAGCGAGATCGAGATCGAAATGTCGGTAAAGAAATTGAAAAATTTCAAATCATTAGGAAAAGACAATATCTCGCCCGAATTAATTATAGCAGGAGGAACGTCACTAATCAAGGAAATACATAAATTGATAAGTGCTATATGGAGAAAAGAGGAGCTCCCAAAGGAATGAAAAACCTCAATAATTATTCCGATTTATAAAAAAAGCGGTAAATCCGGACTGTCATAATTACCGCGGAATCTCGTTACTTCCAACCTGTTACAAAGTATTAAGTAATATTCTGTTAACACGCCTAAGTGTATACGCAGATGAAATAATTGGAGATCACCGATGTGGATTTAGAAGAAATAGATCCACGTTGGACCAAAATTTGGCCTTGAGACAAATTTTGGAGAAGAAATGGGAATACAATGGGACAGTTCACCAGCTATTCACTGATTTTAAGAAATCGTATGATCTATTAAAAGGGAAAAGTTGTACACTATCCTAATACAATTTGGAATCCCCCAAAAAAACTGGTTCAACTAGTGAAAATGTGTCTCAGCGACCCCATAAGCAGAGTACGGATAGGTAATAATATGTCAGATAGTTTCAAGTTTCGCAACGGATTAAAACAAGGCGATACCTTATCACCACCACTGTTTAACTTTGCGTTAGAATATGCGATTTTAGAAATTAAAGGTGACAAAAAGGTACTTATCATTGAATGGTTTGAATCAACTGTTCGTATACGCGGATGATGTAGATTTAATAGGGGACGATATACATACACTACAAATTAACACCGATATCTTAGTAGAAGCGTGTTATGAGATAGGTCTACAGGTAAACATAGATATAATAAAATACATGATAACAAGCCGAAACACAGGAAATAGCGGAAATAAAAAGGTAACAATTAGGGATGAGATCATAGAGAAAGTAAAGAAATTTAAATACTTGGGTGCATACGTAACAAGCAAAAATGAGGTCACGGAAGAAATAAGAAGCCGTTTAACTTTTAATATCGCGATTAATATCAAGGAAATTGAAAATATTTGAACGGTTATTCTACCGGTAATACTTTACGGTTGCGAAAGTTGGAGTACGACCCTAGCAGATGAAAATAAATTACGTGTATTTGAAAATAAGGGTTTGAGAAAGATAGACGGACTGAAACGGAACGAGATGACTTGAGAAAGGAGGAGATTACATAATGAAGATCTCCACGGACTGTACGATTCACCAGATGATGTAAAAATAATGAAATCGCGACGACTAAGGTGGGCAGGCCATGTAGCTCGGATGGGGGGAAAACGAAAAATATGTTCTATTCTGATTGGAAGGCTGGATGGAAGGAGACCATTGGAAAGACATAGAGGTCGTTGGGAGGACAATATTAGAAGAGATCTTCGAGAAGTAGGAGTTCGTGATGAAAACGGTCTTGATGTTGCTCAGAATAAAATCCAATGGCGATGAACTTGCGAGTTCTATAAGCCATAGAGTTAGTTAGTTAAAATACTTCAAGCACGCCCTTTAGAAGCGCAATAACTTCCAATATAACGTAGTAAGGACCATTTTAATGCTCACAATATATTTCCTTATAACTGCTAAATCACTATTTACAGTAGAAATGGAGCTTCGTTTGTCTCTGTTGGTTTTTAGTAACCTTTCGACAATCAAGATTTGCAAGGGAAAATGAAAACTTTTTTTTCGTACTTTTTTTCTAAATTTCAGAGTTAGGTTGTTTCTGATAAAAATATTCCTCCGCAGCTCAGTTTTATTCTGCTAGGGCATCCCCCATAGTATAGTGTTAATAAATTTTCTGCTTTTTAATATTTTAATTAATAATTATGTTGTCTAAAGTTTTCTACTTTTTCTCCTCCCCTTATTACTACTACTACTATTACTTATAATAATTATAATAATAGTAATAATTACTATTATTTTAAGAAAGTGATTTAAGAAACAATGCTTTTCCCAATTTATAAAGTAGGTAATCAGTTCTTCATTTTAGATTCTTTGATAGCAAAGCTATAAAAGAAGAGACCTTATTTTCTCGCTCAATCGGCGCGTCCGTGTTCACAAATTTAATCTCAGGAACCGCAAGGTGTAGAGAGGTGCTCGCAAGTATTGTTAAAAGGTATTGACTAGATTAGCTCAAAGCAGCTGGAACTATCTTGATTGTTGGAGTAGTTCAGCGTTGCCAAGCCATTTTTTTAAAAAGTAATAATTTGTTCAAAATAGTTCCACGACATCGACAGTTGTAAACGACATCGTTCTACTTCTAAGTTGTACCATAGTCGATAGCCTTCACCTTGCGCAAGTACAGATCCATTTAAATGTGAAGCGATTAGTTTCTGTTTAGTTCTGTTTTCAAAGGACTTGGGCTGAAGATAGAAAATGAATCCGTTGGTTGGGACGACAAGTTAACTATGATCAGCAGGAGAATCGAGGACAGATATTCCAAACGTTAAACAAAGTATGATGACACTGCAAGGCCTGTTCGCAAGGTAAATCCTGGTGACCTTATTTTCCTAAAAACACAACAAAAGCGATGCTAGCTTAAACGTCGTGAAGAAAATGTATAATCTGTATATGGGTCAATACTTGTGCATCAGTAAACCCATCACAAAGGTCATGGAGGTTGCAGATCCAATCACAGGAATAACTTTAGGACGTTACTCTGAAGAAGGATGTAGAGAATGGAACCCATCGCGTGGTGTTCGCAAAGAATGGATTGACAAGGCTAGAAAATCTTTACCCACGGATATATGTGGCAAGTTTTGAAATAATTTTATTTGTGTCGTGACTGAAAATTTAAATATAGTACTTATGATTATATTTTATTGTGATTTAATTCATTTCTTATTTTTTTTTTAATATGACGCATTACGTCAGCACCGTTAATGTGGACACTCAGTCAGAAATTTTAGGCTTATGTTGTGTATCTTAGTTGAATGACTTGGAATTTGGACTCTTAATCGCGAGATTAAGTATATATTAATAACGCTATGATGCTAGTGAAAATGATGTGCATACTAAGAGTAACAATTATGCGTCTATGATTTTTCTTGTTTTCTTTTCTTTTCTTTCACTCCCTGAGGCTCTGAGATATGTTAAATTATGTACTCTCTTTCCCTGTATAAAAGTTAGACTGTAGATAGACTGCTAGTGTGTGCCTAGGGTTCGGAGCCATATTCGGGCGCCATTTGTAACAGTGCTATGAAACTCACATTCTTATTTATTACTTGTATGCGCGTTTGTGCCAACCAGCAGTATTGTGACTGTAGAAGAGTGAAGATGGCGCCAGGGTAGGAATGTTTAAAATAAAATATTTTAAACATACTGTATGTCTTAAACAGTGCCGATTGTTTTTTAAAAAAATGTTTAAAATATTTTGAACATTTGTTTTAAACGATGTTTTTTTAAGCCGTGTTTAAAACATGTTAATTTTAGTTTCCTTCTTTGAAAGTATCATATTATTTTTAAGAGTACGAAAGGGTGTGTTTTTACCAGTAAAACGTATGCAATTTGTCACGAGTGAAAGCCAGTTTCCAAAATAATCAGTATTATGGCGCCGCAAGCCTACAGATGGAGACAAAATGCGTTGTTTCGATTTTTTGTTTATCGGTTGGTTGCTAGAAGCGGGAAATAGTAATTCGCTATTAATAACATGAAACAAGATATTCATATTTCAGTTCCTTCTTTTTTATTTATTGTGAGAAACTGTCAGGAAAAGAAAAATTTCCTTGGCATGTATTTGCTTCTATGATTACATTGCTCTATCTCTTTTCTTATGTTTATGAGGAAAGGGACAGTACCGTTAAGGGCTGATTTTCATGTAAGCTTGCGTTGTTTGCTTTCCTTGCGATTTGGGTGAATAGGCAATTGAAACACGTGTTGGACCATGTAATAAAACTACACCACAAACACCACGTGTTTCAATTGGTTATTCACCTAAATTTCAAGCAACACAAGCTTTCATGAAAATGAGCAATAACAGTGTAGATTTGATAAACATTTCTTATTCGGTACTTGGAGTTTATGTCGACTTGTAGAACTTATCCGGTACTCTTAGTGTTGTAAAGAAAGAAAAAAAAGTTCATCTTTCCTAACACTTCCGTTTTTTTAAAAAGCATGAACCTTAGTTTTTTTCTAAATTTAGTTTTTTTAACACAGCAATTTGTAATACAACTAACGTATCTTTAATCAAAAAATACTTTCATCAAATAGTTTTTGGTATATTTGAAATATTCCGGGCTGCTTAATTCTCAGTGTCGCCAACTTAAAAAATCTTCCATATCGTATCTGCCTCAAACTTAGCTTAAACATCATTCGACACAATAGAAGAAAGTTTTGGGTGTCCCCGACCTCAAATACCCAGTCGTCAGTGTTACCAACCTATTTTAAAATTCAACTCATATAAATGCCTTTCTTAATACAAATATACACGTGTGCATTGATTTACTCTAAATTTGACATACATGTTAATTAGGTACTGGGACTGGTCATACAGGCACTCCAGGTACCGTAGTTTTTCAGGGCTTCCAAAGGATTAAAGAAAATCTAATTTCATATGTTACCGTCGGACTTATCCGCATTGATATACACCAACTCTGACATGTGCATTAGGTACTGGGACAGTTCATGTGGGTACTTCCGGCGCCGCCGTTGTCAGTGTTGCCAGTCAATTTGAGAAAATAAAATGTTTTATTGCTTCCATATCGTTTGAACATATTAGGACCAAAACTTGTATTTACGTACTGGGACGCGTCATAGAGGTACTTCAGGTCCCACAGTTGACAGTGTTGCCAATCAGTTTTAAAAATTAAGCAATTACTACTTCCATTCAGTTTGACGTATCCGCACCAAGCTTTTAAGTATACATATTCTACACAATCGGGACATACTGTGGTTGTGCCCTATACCTAAGCATCCAAGTATCAACGTTGCTACCCTATTATAAAATTTAATTTTTCAAATGCCCCCCATACTGTTACGTGCCGATAGCTATTCCTATATTTTCGAAAAAGCGCGTAGGGAGCAGCGGGACATACCTACGTTATGATATGAATTGAAATAATACTTCTGAGCCCTATTGCAACAGACTCATTAGAGGAAACTTATATGCAGTTGCTTGTTTATAAGAGTATTATTATGCCTTCATACATCTCTTTTGAAATGTGTATAATCGTAATGAACTTTATTGCCACCGCAATGCCCAGAATATCTGAGTCTGGCGCCGGTACTGACTATTTGACTGGTAGAGACAGGTAGAGCAAATGAAAAGACCGGAATTTGTTTTTTTCTTCACCTTTTATTATAAAATACAAGTTTACTAATTTAATAGAAAGAGTTTTCCGTACAAAACTATGAAGACTTGCTGTTGAGCTACATCAGTATTTTAAAACTTTTTTTAAAACGGTTTTATGTGTTGCTGTTGACGTTGGCCCAGGTTGTTGTCTGGCTGAGAAAGAAGGCCCCTTATTTGTAGCTGGCTGGGGCCATAATGAAGGAAAGTCCTATCCCGTGACAGAACAGGACTTAGGTTACTTTGCCTATTCCGTGGCGGATCAGGAGGTTGGCCCATCCCGTTGTGGATGTGACCGGTAAGATAGGACGGTTCATCCCGTAGTGGATCGAACCAGGGAGAGGGTGAGGAGTGAAATAGTGGCTTCTGCTGAGATCCGACGGTTTTTATTCTGTTC
The DNA here is from genome assembly GCA_022664845.1 of Lepisma saccharinum. Lineage (NCBI taxonomy): Eukaryota > Metazoa > Arthropoda > Insecta > Zygentoma > Lepismatidae > Lepisma > Lepisma saccharinum. Next base: position 45,849 of record JAGDQP010007683.1, on the reverse strand, counting down.
TGGACTGATGGCTTTTCAGTTCTTCGTCTTCGTCTGCATTTTCGGCCATCTTTGGTTGATTCTTGTCGACTCTCTCCGTCTACTACTACTATCATTTGTTTATTGGTAGTAGCACGTGTTTTTACTCATACTACTGTTTATTTACAAACAAAAGAACATAACAAATAATAATAAACCAAGTAATCCGTAAAGATAGGGTAATCTATAAAAAATAATCATATTATCAGTTTAGGGACAAATATGCGAAACTGATTAAGGTCGTTTTAAGAGCCATTGGAAGGGTCATAAGCTAATATTGAACCATGGAACGGGGACGTTTTATTAGGTATCAGTTCTTCCATATCCTAATCATAACCTATCCTGTTTATACTTCCACAAGTAATCATGGGCCGTGGTAAAACGTCCAAGTAAGGCTAAGAAGAAAAATACTTCACCTCAACAAAGTAATGATGATAAGAATAAAGAAACCAATTTTACAAAAACCAAAGGAACTATTATCAAGAAAGATTATCAAAAAAATGAAGACTGAACCTACTGCAAGTAGACTTAGTAAGACAGACCAATAAAAGAAAACTCATCTGAGAAAGATGACAATAAGAAAACGCAAAGAGAATGACTAGCTTCATGGAAACGATACTTCAAGTAATTTTGATCAAACAACAGATAATTCCTGTTGCTCCAGTGATGTAGGTACCGAACAATAAAGCCGATCCATCTCCCTCTACCTCTGGAAACTCCTTATTCCTTCCTTCAAATCTACCAAACAATATAGAAAATAGTGAAGAACCTGCTTCTACGCATATACCTAAATCAGTTAAGCCACAGTCAATATTGAATCCCTATGTTCCATCTATTCCCTTTATAACCTCTAACAGAACTGAAGATCTTAGTTCTAGGTTGAACTCTGGAATTCAAAGAGAGTTGGAATTAAGAAAAGAGTTAGGACTTGATGAAAATGTAGTAGAGGAAGAAGAAATTGAACCGTTGAATGCATCTATATCAAACAAAGAAGACCTTACATCCAAAAAGCCTAATGAAGAATTTGCAGCGATGAACAAGAGGAAATCTAATAGGGGATCTTTTTAGTCCAATTCTAATGAAGGACTACATCAGATAATCCTATTCAAAAGTATTCGGATAAAAAGTGCGTGGTAATAATCAGGGAAATGAAAAAAAAAATGAAGTTACTAATCCACTTCTCTTAGACAAAACTATAAATGATAAACTGCCTGATGCTGAGATGAAAGTTTTTCCCACACATCGAAATTCAGGCATTAAAATATATTTTAAGAACAAAAATGATAAATTTTCAAAACTTTTCAAAAACAAAAAAATTTTACTTTCAGCCACCATAACTGAACTAGAACAATAATACTAAAGCCACATAAATTCCTAACACTTTCACTTGTATTAACAATTCCACATAACTACTTTCACTTGTATTATCAGAAACATATCTACTACACTAGATACAGAAGATCTTGAAAAGTACTTCAATAATTTAAAGATTACCATTACAAACGCCGTTCGCACAAGAAATGGCAAAGGCCCATTACCACTGATAAGTCTTTTTATAAGGGATCCAAAATTAATTAGATTCCTAATAACAAATGGACTTTCGATTGGTAGAAATAGATATAAAGTGGAAGAATCTCGCTCTGTCGCTCGTCCTTTCCCCTGTAGATCATGCTTACAATATCATGAAGATGTAAAATGCCCAAACAAACAACATTGCTATAAATGTGGGGCAGATCACAATACTTACAGCTGCAATAAAATACCAAACCACTGTGCCACATGTCATAAATAGGGGCATAAAACTGCTGCAGAAAATTGTCCCTGGCGTCCTTTACACTGCAAAATTCCATTACCTACAAAAATGATCAGATCAGAAGAACACAACACTGCTCTGTCAAACAAAGCAGGTTCAAGTTTAAGCTTAATTCATTGTAATGCATCGTCAACTGAGATTCCTACTCAAGATTCCATGCAACAACCCACAAACATCTGAAAGTGGGTGTCAACAGTTCTGACTTTGGTCTTGCAAAGAGAATCTCAACTTAACCTTCACAAAGCAATTAATTTGGCTTCAGAAGAGACTTTTCAGTGTTCTATGAATATCATCAGATCCATGGATGGACACATCTTTGTAGGCCAGGAAACTTTCGTCAGGAATGAAAAATCTAATAAAGATACTTAGTCTCAAGATAAATGAAAATTTTAAACAACTAATTTTATAAATTCAACATTCTAAAGATATTACTTACAGGCAAACGAACACCAAATTACAATTAAATAATCACCAAAACAATTCCACGGATAGCGGCATCCTCATACTAACTAAACAACTAGTGTCTTCAGAACTTCTGCTCGGAAAGAAATCCCTGATAACATTTTCTCTCAACATTTTTCACCTTAAACCAATCCACAACTTCCTTATTTCGAATTACTTTATTCTAAATTTCAAATAAATTTTCATAATTAATTGTATATAAATTCACAATCTTCGGTGGTACCCAAGTTCATTGATGCGAGTCTTGGGTCCTTGTCTGGGATTCGATTCATTCTCTTCTCAACTATAATTATTCCATTACATAATTAAATTAAATCTTAGGACGAAAGTGGCCTAAACCGGGCAGAAGTCCATCCTGGGGGCCCTGCAGGCCTTTGGGTAAATTTACTTTATTGATTGATTGATTGAACCAGATAGATCGATCCAAACAGTAGTTGTAGAAACACTTCACACTCGAAGATCCGATCCTAACAAGAGAAGCTGTCTCTTGGGAAATCCCTTGAAGCTGAAGGGAAATTATTCAAGAGCAAAAATCACGTGGTTGAAACGATTGTTTGTTTTATTCTCGAAGTACTGTTGTAAATTTAAACTCACACTGAAAACTGAGTACTATGTAATGTCATTCAATCATGTCGAAATATCATTATGGAACATTGCTCATATCCAAGAATCGTTTGAAATCAAATGTAATTTATATGAAAAATCTTTGGAGTCGAATCATATTAAAATATAGATATTCGGTATAAACATTTTCGATTTTTCTCAATACCGATTACCGACATGTTGAAAAATCTCTTAGCTCTGTCTAGAAACAACCGTTTTAGAGCACAGAACGGGAATGTCATATTCCATCGAGCTAAGGAAAAGAATAAACGTAATAACAGGGAAAAGTCCTTTTGAGGTCAAATAAGATAAGTTTTAGACGTCTTCAAGGTTTCTTCTTGAAAATAATTATATTCCCGTTTTCAGCTTTGTTGTTGATCTTATCATTGAAAGAAAGGAAATTAAATTTCTTCTTCAGAGACTGAAAAATTGTCGATTATGTTCATTTCCAAGAAGAAAAAGAAAAAAGAAGTCTGAGTAACACACAAATAAGATCAAGGTATAGCTAGTTAAATGACGAGCAAAATATATTCCTCCTTTTTTAAGTGTTCATAAATCAATTCCTTCAACAGCAAAAGAACTGTCTTTAACAACTAATTGTCACCGCCAGACGTATTCTAACCAAAAAAAATACAGATTTATCACCGTTACATATTGTTTGCGAAAATGAGAGGTTGCAAATAACCATGCGACTGTTATTAACCATATTTCGTCAGGAATATTGAACATAAAGCAAATGATCGATGACTATAAGGCCAGTATTTAGACCAATAAGATGCGTATTCAATCAATTGACTTCTTGTAACTCCTAGTTATTCCTAGCATACATCTTCCCATTACTCTTTGTGTAACTCTCAACAGTGTATTAACAGAAGTGTTTCTCTAGTCTATGCTCTACAGTAATTTAATGTATTTCACCTTTGATATCTCGATGTTAAAGTGTTTTAACTACTGCTGCCTGAGAGACTGAATCAATGAATAATAGACACAGACGAAACTTATATCCATTACTCACTTTCTCCAACTAAAGTAGAGCCCCGTTAATCCGTCACCTATGGGACTTGGAGGCATGATCGGAACGCAAGGAAGGTCGGATTATCAGAGGAACATAAATGTTTAATACATTAAAGTCTTTCAAGCTCAGCGTCACGTGTTAATTGCCATAATCGGACAAGTACACTACACTGCATGAAAGCTGATTTTTAGCACAAACAAACTGCCCATTTTGTAAAAAGTAACTGCTTAAACAACAAACATTCTTAAAGCAAAACATTAGAACGCACTGATCGAGTGTCACCAGCTAACTTACTCCACAAAGTACATATTATTTTAAAGACAAGTACAGACATACGTCGAAATTCCTCAACCTCCACCGGAGTCGGATTATGCGAGGAGTCGAACCATCGGAGATCGGATTATCGCGGTTCTACTGTAATTCAAACTTTATGTGGTCCAGTGTGCAACATCCACAATGAAAACTGACTGGTTGTTTTTTTTTTTTTTAATTGAAAGCTAAGTTTTGTACAATCCAATTCAGAATAGCTTTGGTAAATATTATCTACAAGACTGACAATTAACTACCGTAATTGGTCTAAAGGCTCTCGAAGCATTCTTTGGCTCCTTTCTTTAGTAACGGAATAATGGTAGCATTACTCCAACCTGAGGGTATTTATCTCTTCCTTAAGCCCACTGAATATGAGTTGGTAATTCGTTCTTTCATCTTTTCACTTCTCCATTTAAACATCTATACTGTGAATTTTCCCTTGTTCATCCCTCTAAGTGCTTTATCCACTTCTTCTTTCATTGCGTCTGCAACTTCTACATCATTTCCTCGTCTATCTTCCTTAACTAGTTCTACCATTGAGATGGTCTAGGGTTCTACGTAGGAGTAGCATAATTCTCTATAAAAATGTTTAAAATGTCATCCTTATTTCGAAAGTGTCCCTGTGGGCGATTGGTAACGGTTGCTGCCTTGTAATCAAGGGGTCCCGGGTTCGATTCCCAGTGAGGACACGAATAGTTCGGAGTCCACTTTAAACTACAGGTCTCGTGCTTAGGACGTGATCGTCATCCGATTGAAGGTAATGGAAAACCACCAGCGGTTCCCCTGGCTAAGGGACCCTCGGGTCAGGACCTACCTCGGGCAGAGCATCCATAATCATTCCGATTTCTAAGTACCGTCCCACCACGTCCTTTAACTGCCATTATTTGTTGTTTTCCTATCATGAGCTGCTGTTTGGTTTTCATCAAACTCTTGCTTTTCTCGACTGTTAACAAGGTTCTCGTTGTATTTTCATACACCATCCCTTATTATTTTGTTTACGTTTTTTTCCTACCTATTAAATATTCTCCTTATGCTATTTCCGCTTTCTTCATATCCCTTCTCTTTTTCATCAAAGTATCGTTTCTTTTTAAAATTCTTTGGTCTTGGAAACCTCAGCCTCTTTTCCGCCATGACAAATTCTCTTCTCTCTTAAAACGAAAATAAAAATGGATTTTACAGGCATTTATATTACGTACAATACAGTATATAATTTTTGTAGTCTCCTTTAGTCCCTTATTCCACACGATACGAGGAGTTCGTAACGCACAAAAACACTCTCTGAACCCACCAATGGGTAAGCGACCCACAGGTTGAAAATCGCTGTTCTGGAGCACTGTAGGGGCCGCTTTCCAAAATATTCTTGCTCATCATTTGTCCGTTATTCTTAGATATCTACCAAAAAAAGACTAGATAGTTACTAAGGTCTCTTAAGGACGAATTGCTGACTATTAAAAACAGGTAAAGTTATCTCACTCATTGGCGTAACTAGAGGGGCCAGGGAGCCAGGCCCCCCTCCAGATAACTTGTTCCACCCCCTGGAACACTGGCTGCCGTCCGCAGCCATTTTTAGGTAGATTTCGAAGAAAATATACCTATTGAGATCGATACGATATGAAAGTGTGTATATATATATATATATATATATTAACACGCTAGCGGCCAAAATTTTGAAGATATTTGAACCAAATTTTTATATGTTGTTTCTAGGCTTAATAGCTCGGTTAAGTTCGTTAATGAGCAAAATCGGTCGCCATCTTGGATCCAAAATGGCCGCCGAACCCATTGTTGTATAGAATACACAGCCTAAACCGCTGGGGCTATTGAAATCAAATTTGGCATAAAGGTACAACATCACTTTTTGATTATGAAAATGTTACCTAATGAATTCAAAGACGCCATCTTGGATCCAAAATGGCGGACCTAAAAATCCATTTTCCACACCGTTTGAGCTAGAGATACGAAATTTGGCATAAAGGTGCATTATGACGAGTAGCTTAGGGAAATATCACAACATTTGGGAAAAGTCGCCATCTTGGATCCAAAATGACCGCCCAAAATCCCATTTTGCACACCGTTTGAGCTGGATAAATGAAATTTTACTTGAAGTTGTACTATCACAAGTAGGTCACGACAAAATAAGAAAACTTTAAAAAAGTAGTCAACTTGGATCCAAAATGGCCGCCCCAGAAAACCAATTTCCAAATGATTGAAGCTAGAGAAACGAAATTTTCAATGAAGGTGTATGACCAAGAGTAGGTTACAATAAATGGGGCAAATCTTCCCTTTGGGGGCGCAGCCAACCGTGGGAGGGTGAAGATGTACTCCGTGGTGGTGTAGTGCTGCAGGGAGATTTTGGTTAAGATAAAGGAGGCGCATCCTCTCAAAAGCACTGAAGTTGGGGGGCGAGCCCCGGCTCCCAGCGAAACTTCGAAATCTACCTCAGCCTGTAGGCCTACCGAAAGGGATTTTTAAATTTATAAATGAAAATAATTACAATACGCAGTTCCCAGATCTGGCGTAAGACGATTGATTGTCCTTTTCATTCATTTAGAATATTTCCTGTAAATGTAATTTTGCACCGTGACTAAAGATAGTGGAGGACTTAATTGAAGTGTACCTCTGGCAACTGTGTAACCGGAGAAGAAGGAGGGAAGAGCATTTTAGAAGGGAAGTCTATGCCAAACAAAGGTGAATAAGTTTCGTAGCAAATAAGCAAGCAGTACCAATATTTTGAATCTTTCGCTTTATGCTACGGTGAGGGGACAGGATGAACAAGTTTTAGGATATAAGATCATTTTTCAAGTTCTCGTCCCGATGAGAAAATTAACAACAGTGTTACTGCAAGAAGTACCACAACACAAAAGGTGGGATGAATAAAACAGAAGTAAATGCTTCGTAGTATGAGCCGCTTTTTCCAGGAACAGAAGCAAATGCTTCAATTCTGGTTGTCGGTCCCTTTTCAGAACTCATGTAAATCGTGTAGTTATTTTCTGTTGCATCAAGGATCATGAACCAGAGCCCAATCCCATATCCTTCTACACAATTACGAAAATAACGTATTTTATTCCGAACGGCGGTATTCTCTGATTCAGTTATCCTGGACAGATACAGACCAGCAGTTAGCATTTCGCTTGCGTTGCAATGCTGCTTGTATATTTATACTTGGAAATATTTTCGGTTGATATACTCGTCATCGCGGAGTACAACTTTCTGCGTCTGTACGTGTGTGTAATCCATGCACCTATGCAGCAAGCAAGACTATACCGTAACGTTCCTTAAATTTCTGTACGGTAGAGACAATTAATACACGGGAGTGGATTTTAGCCGTCAACCATTTACTTATAAAATATAGTAACGTCAACAAAATTACCGTCCCGTAGGAGACTAATTACAGTGAAAATAAAAAGATGGCTTCTCCAGACTTCTTCTTCTTCTTCTTGGGTGATCGGTATAGGATCAGGTATGAAGGATAGCACCGGTTGCGTAGCCAACCTGGGTGCCGGGAGTTATACCAGTTGCGTAGCCAACTGAGTATGCGGATGATACCAATTGCGTAGCCAACTGAGTGTCGGGTGTTTGTACCAGTTACGTAGCCAACTGAGTACGGGCAGAAGTCAGGTTAAGGTAGAGTACACACCAGGTACATAGCCAACTGAGTGTGCAGGATAGTACCAGATGCGTAGCCAACTGAG
>JAGDQP010007683.1:0-37927 GCA_022664845.1 Lepisma saccharinum | reverse complement strand
TAGCCAACTGAGTGTGCAGGATAGTACCAGATGCGTAGCCAACTGAGTGTGCAGGATAGTACCAGGTGCGTAGCCAACTGAGTGTGCAGGATAGTACCAGATGCGTAGCCAACTGAGTGTGCAGGATAGTACCAGATGTGTAGCCAACTGGAGAAAGGGAACGCCCGGGAACGAGTGATACATTTGCGTTGTGTTGGTCCATTTTATAGGTGATTTGGGTGGGGGTTGGGTGGCGACTTTAACTCCATCTGATGTTTACTTGCAGAGTTGACTGTCGTCTTCTCCAGTTTATGTGTCACTACTTGTTTACATCACTTATACACATGTTTGTCCTATAAACATGATTGCTTGTTTACCTAATATCCACGTGCTCAGAAGACACGCGGAATACTACAATACAACATGCACAATTAAGCTTTTGCTTGTGCTATTTCTTGAGCAGATTTTGGAAACTTCAGCCAGCAGTTCACCCACTGATGTGTTCCGAAACACGTTTACTGTTTTACTCATCGCGCTCGGATGTACTCCGCACTCTTCAGGAACATACATCTGTAATAACCTGGATCTGCCATATAATTGAGAAAAATTGCATTTTTTGTTTAGACACTAAGCCCCGCCTCGTCTTTCCTCATTTGTTCAAAAAAAAAGTACGCGCTGTAGAGAAGTATTTTCACTGGAGGTAATATTGGTAGCAACACGTGTCTAACAAATGTGCCTGTGTTTCTAATAAATTTTAAAGATAATCTTTAAACATGTTAGTAATATTTGCGACTAACCCTTTTCCGGCTGCCTTAGCAATGGATTGGCAAAGGACATAAATATATTCAAATTCTTAGTCTGTGTTGTGAAGAGAGGATTGTCATAGTAACCAACCTATTTAGTACTAAATGTCTTGCTGTTATACTAAATATTGTGAGGGTTAGGTTAGAAAATAGAAAGAATCTCAATATACCGGCCAGAAGTAACCGAACCAAAACCATCACGTCCACCACGTCCAGCTTTTGCTTCACGTTGTATTCATTAACTTTGAAGCATTTACTTCAAAAGTTTCAAGGCTTTTGCTTCTTTCTATTCATCTTACCCAACGTGACACATCGCCAAAACTTCATCAACGGTAGCGGTTGGCTCAAGTGAAATTCAGATAGAAGAATTAAATGAAAATGGAGGGCATCACGGATTAGATCTGGGGAAACCTGAGACCGCTCCATCTCATACCCGCATTAATTTTCTGTGAAATATGTCGTGAACACATACATCATGTTTCTACGATTAATTCAACAATAATTTGGCATAAATAGGTGCGACAATTTTACAATTCATTCCAAAGTTACGGTACGAAAATGAAGAAACTCAGCTCTTAAAACATAAGATAAATAACAATATGATCAGGATTATATCCCTTTTGGCTGTCCTAGAAAATGGCGAAAGAAGCACGAAATATGAAATTACTAACGAGTGAAGGCCTCACATCTCGAATTTCCAGCTTTCTCATTGAGAGGATCTGGCCGTCCCTAGAATTTTTTTCTAGTTACACCAATGATTTCACGATGACTCCAAAACCTAATAGTTACTATTAATCAAGGAATAAAAAGTATAAAATAACAGTTTTTGAGTCTTCAAGTAGGATTAAAGGAGGGCGGTTTGCAAATCTTTTATAATGTTAACCTTTCCTGCTGTGTATTTTTTTTCTAACAATGTGGACAATAGTACTATGATTTCATTGGATAGTTGAATCCTCCTTAGCAGATGGAGGAAGTCTGTACGGTAGTGGAATCAGTACACCTACCTGTATTATTTAAAACATTTTTATCCTGTCAGTCCACCGTTACATCATCGCTATCTCTAAGCCGCTATGAGAAAGAACACGATGTTCAATCATCACTTACAAGATTCAGCTTTTTCTACATCGCATTAGAATGTAGGTGGACTGAGAATTTATTTTAAGCAGAGTTGCCAATTTATTCATTGTGTGACTAAATACAAACCACCAAATATTGTTTAGAGTTGAACTAATGTTGTAATAAGTTTTTCTAACTCAGTTTTCTGCGCGGCCGGTTTTCTCATTTACGTATGTTTTACTTGTCTTATGCACGTTCCAGACTGTGTATGTTTACTACTCAGCAATGTTTTCTTGTAATAATTTTCTGTTTTCCCTTTATTTATTTTTGAAAATAAAATATATTATGTGTTTTCGTGTGTGTGTGTTCGACACGTACCTTTACTACACAGACAATTTTATTCATTAACTTAGATTGGATTTTTCCAGTTATGAACACATGCCTTGGATTATTTTCTATTGCATAAGTTGGTAATACTTGTTTAAAGATACAACAAGAATGAATATGACTAATGAGCGTCTGTACTATTGAAATACCAACCAATTTTTAAAATAAACTCTTCTACGAATACTTATTAGTAACAATGGCTAAACAATTATCTCTTTAGTTTGTAAATACTTTCAGTTTAGGTGTTTTATATTCATTTGAGCATTAAATGATAATATGTGATCATAAACAAGTATAAAGAAGTTGATGATATTAACATAGGGCGAATCCGATGAGAATGTAATGTAGTGCTATCACCTTTTCATGTCCGCGATAACCGCATGCTTTGCTTGCGATTTGGCCGAGCAGCCACTATAAATTGTTATTGTCTACTCAGCCAAATCGCAAGTAAAGGAGGTAGCTATAGCGGACATGAAAAGGAGGCCTAAATGTTTTAAATGGGGAAAGCTAATGAAATGAAGATGATCTGTCAGTTTTAGAATCACCAGATTCAAAACAACTGGATAAACAATTAAGGTCGTTGAACCCAAACCTGAGGTTGGGGCTGCTTTTCTTGCAAGCGTGCATTGCTTGCTCTGCTTGCGATTTGGATGGATAGTCAATTAAAACACGTGTATTATTGCGTGTTTTATTGCAATTGGCTACTCACCCAAATCGCAGTAAAGCAAGCAATCCACACTCGCAAGAAAAGCAGTCCTTAGTTTCACTTTTACCTGCTTTCATTAAGCGCTCAAACGTGAAATCTTAAATTGTGGGGAGTTAATTAAATGAAAAGGACCTACTAACTTTGTACACCAGATCTAAAACATCTGGATTAGTCGATGTCTCTGAACTGAAGTCTGAAATTTGCTTCTTTGCACCTGCTCTGGTCGAGGCGCTAGCCTGCGTTACACTCAAATGGTCAAAGTTCCATTAAAAGAGGACGAAAAAGTTTTGGAAGTAATGTGAAATAATAAGTAACTCTTGTTTCAGATCTTTGTATCTAAATACACACTTGAATGTATAACAGATATAATAATATATAGCAATAAGCACTAATAAGTTTATATAGCGTGTTATTTTACGACAAAACCATCTCACGAGATTCCTGGCATGAAAATAAGACAAAAAGTATAGACCATCGAGGGTGCAGAAATGCTTTGTTGTGGTGCTAGAGGCTGCCGAAAGCGTGGGGAAATGAACTCCTGAGCTTGATATTTCCAGTACCATTAAAAGTAGAAGTGAGGCGGCATAGTACCCTGAAAAACTCTCTACTAACCTGCTCTATCCAAAAATGTATATTCCAAAACTGTGCGATGCTTGCGCAAGGGATTCCACGAAGGAAGTTGGAGATTCCCACACCTTCTCTGGGGTAAATATGGGTCGAAATAAGTACGAATAAAACGACTTTTCCATTTGAGTACAGAGGATAAACGTAATCATCACTGCCATCTAACCGGCCAATGACAGTCTCTTTTACTGATAACGAATCCAGGAAACGTTCTTTGAAATATATGTAATTTACTCCTGTTGGTTATCCAACCACGCATCTTTTTATAAAATCGTTCCGCAAAGAAAATCTGGTTGAGATATCGACTTCGACTTGGCAAACAAATTATAGTTACTTGCTGCAAGGCAATGCTTATTTCGACCCACTTTACTTTAGAGATTTTCTAGGAGTCTCTCTGCTTCATTTGGGGCAATCTCTTGAACAACCATTGCGCACTTTCGGAATATGCATTATTGAATAGAGCACGCTTCAAATCTTTGAGGCATTGAGTTCCTCATGCCGCCTGAGTTCTACCGTATCAAGCTCTAAAGTTCATTATCGCACACTTTCGGCAACCTCTAGTTCCGAAACGAAACATTTGTATACCCTCAATGGTTTACATTTTTGTCTTACTTTCATGTCAAGAATGTCGTGCTGTAGTTTTGTCGGTGTTATTTTGCAACATCCTGTATAGGGCTTTCCAATAAGAGTGAAACAACTTTCAACTGTCATTGACGCCATATTTATTACTCAATCGTCGTAGTCACGTGGTGGTGTTACAGAGATCGAATTTAGGTCTTATTTTCTTATATCATATGTCAATGACTTACAAGTATTATTCAAATTCGAATTATATAATGTATCCTGACGGTCTGAAACTTGAGCAGGAAATTCAAAATGATGATTATAGTAGGAGATTGGAGCGTAGTATAAGTAGGACGATTGTATTAACTGCAAGCTAATGAATTTAAGTTAATAGAACTGTTATTATTTCACATTTGCCACAGGTAAAATTAGTGGTAAAAATAATTATTTAAGAACAAACCTGCAAATGCAAAGATAACACTTGTAATGACTTGAATAATAACTTTGACTGGAAAATATCTTTCAAACACCAAATACACATATATTGATATCAGTGACGTATATTTGTTCTAAAAAAGACAATAATAAATTAAATAATGTACACTCAAATCCATTAAAAATGGCTGATGGAAACAAATAAAGTTCGAAAACTGAGTTAGTTATTGGAATTGACATATATTGTGTAATCACTTTTCCGTAATATTTTAAAGAAGAAATTTGATATTATACGGGGGCGCTTTGGTTTTGCCTATAAAATCACTACTTAGCTTGTTTTTTTATTATTATTAGCGCACTCGTATGACGTCAGTGAATAAGGAAAAATATAGGCTTTGTACCGTCTGTCCCCCTATCTCAGCACATACAAGTCCGACAGAGTAAAGTCATACATCGTTGGATTCGTCATGATCTCAAACGGTGGGGAAATTATTATGATTTTGACTCTAAAACTGACAGGTCCTTTTCATTTACTTAGTTCTCTCTATTTTTTCTATGTATTTTCACATGGTATGCTTGCCCCCCCACCCTAGATCTAAGTAACTACAAGTCCGACGGAAGTGGACTATATACAATGTTGGATTCGTCATGGTCTGAAACGGTAAGGAAAACTATGAATGTGACTCTAAAACTGGCAGGTTCTTTTGAATTGCTTAGTGTTCTCCGTTTGTGTCCCTACTACATATCAGTAGGCACAAGTTCGACAGAGATAAACCGTACACCGTTAGATTAGTCATGGGCACCTATGGGAAAACCATGACTTTGACTCTAAAACTGGCAGGCCCGGGCTTTCGTTTAGTAATTTCCATTTGTCAGTATAACTTCGACTCTAAAACTGACAGGACCCGGCACTGGCTTAGTAATCTCGATTTGTCCCTATGACTTTGACTCTTTCTTTTGACTACGTTATAAGATAATTTGAATTTATACGGGGGCGCTTTCGTTTTGCCTATAATAAAACCATTACTTAGCTTGTTATTATTCAAAACGAAAAAAATAGTTTTTTAAAGGAATTTAAGTGTATAGGATTGATTAATGGCAAATTTGGAAGTTGCGTACTGTGATTAAAGGTTTAGCAAATGCAGCTTTTTCACGAGCGGTGGAGTGGCCTTACGAAATTTCCTACGGATTGTTTTGGAAAATTGGTGCTTAAAGGCGAATATTGACTTTTACCATAGACCTCATAATAGATAGACTTAGCATGCTTCCCCATTTCTGGCTGCGCTAAAACTAATGGGTTTTTGTTCAGAGCACGCGATTTTTAATCCATCCACTAGGTAGCTCTGCCATAGACATCGTAGTAGAATATGACGTCTATGGCAGAGCTATCTAGCGGATGGATTCAAAATCACGTGCTCTGAACAAAAGTCCATTAGTTTTAGCGCAACCAGAAATGGAGAAGCGTGCTAAGTCTATCTATTATGAGGTCTATGCTTTTAATGTACCTTTTGCTGCAGTAGTTCTGTATTGTTTGGATGAATAACAGACGCCTGCAGAATATCTTCCACAGAGGCACAAAAACAAACAAAAGTTTCGGAATACGAGTATATTCACTGTTAAAAATTTTGGGAAAGTTCCTTCATATATCCTGTAATATTTTACAGTCATACAGTTATTGACAGTAACTGCAAATGAGTCAATGAACTTAAGTCAACCGCAAGAGAGTTTCTGCAGTTTTAAGTGGGTGTCAGCTGACATAGTTTGGGCTTGAATTTAGCTACCAACCCCAAAACTTGTTCATATCCATCCATGGTGTTCCGTTCTACTTTCCACGACATAATGACTTTCTTTCATTCCCGGATTATGCTGCTGCTTCTACAATACTTTAGGAAGATGATACGGTGATACAACATTGTCTGTAGTTCAACGTATTTAATTTAAGCTGAAACCAGCCCTTTGTAGATCCGCACATTGTCTTGTTTATTATTTGTAATCTCTAGCTTTCAGATGGTTTCACACAACTCAGGTAAGCAGTTAATGATTCTAGGTAGTCTGTCCTATCTACTACGAGACCTTCTTTAATTCCGGTGATTTAGGACTTCTTTTGGCATGAGCAGGGATCGAACCGACGACACCTAGCACCAAAGGTACCAATTGAGCCACCGTGACCTACAGGTTAAAGAGAAAACGTTAGGTTAGAAGAAGTATATAGTTACAAGGGCAATAATAATAATAATAATAATAAAAATAATAGTTTTAGGTTCAAGTCCTTTTGCCAGTCATACTGATTGCGTTTTCCAGAACTTCTCTCAATTTCACTAGGTGAATGCCCTTTTGTATCTAGATAAAGGCCCTAACTGCCACCTTCACCACCTTCCGTTATCCTTAAAGACTGGTCGCCGAGGGACATAATCTATCCGACATATGATGTGCTTAGATTATAGCTGCCTGTATGGCCTACATTTGTAAATAAATAAATATATTAATTATAGGCCCTACTAATTGGTACGAAATTGTTTTGTTCTCGCTACAGCATCCTGACTGACATTTTTCCCAGTCATACCAGGCAAATGCCAGGATGGTACCTACAAACTAGGCCCTGGTCGAGAACCTTCCAAAATCCTCTCCCATCGCCCTGGCTTGACTTGGGCCCTAGATGTCTAAAGGCCATAAGGAAATTCAAATTGAAATTAGAGTTTCTACTGGAAGTTTGCAATAAATTATAATTTTTACGTTTTCCTTTATCTTTTTTTCTTTTTAGTGGATATTAAGATTCAACAGATAGACATCAATAAGACAGAGAATCTGAATCACTTTACATGATATGATCCAGCCGATCGGGTGGCCGTGCGGTCTATGGTGGTAGGCCAACGTCTCGAAGGTCCCGGCAGGAACATGGCTGTGGATTTTAATAGATAAGGGGCAAATCGTGACGGGCCGAAGTCCAAAGTTACTAGACTGGCCCATATAAAATAAAGTTTTTTTTTTATAAAATGGTCCACAACCACAAGTTATGGAAGTTCTTAATGTCTGAGCATCCTGGCGATACATACTCGTATACGCTACCAGAAAGAAAATGCTTTTTTTTTTAAGAATCACCATGAATCATATAACAATTAAAAACATCAAAGTTATAACAGCAGACGGAAATAAGGCTTTACGCTAATACCTTCTTACACATACTTCTCAAGCCACAGTGTATGCGTAATTACCGCTTGTCTCCTGTTTACGCATGTTACACAATAAACATGGTGTTGCATGACATTAGTGATGACAATACACTTACCCAATAAGATCCTCCTTTCCTAAGAGCAATGTATATGTATTGCACCGGCTACAAGGAAGTCATTTTGTCACAGAAATATTTAAGATATCAAGTTTGGAATGTCGTACGTCCAAATTACATTTTATAAAGACAAATTTTAAAAGTTAACTTTGTACTTTTTCAAAACAGTACGAATATTGAAAATAAGGTTGTAATAACGAAGTGCGTTGGAGAAATTTGCGATGTCAACAGGTTGAAAACCCCAAATAAATCTAGTTGCTGAACTGAAAAAAGAAGTGAGTCCTTGCAACCTGCTACCTGAATTCGAATCTAATTTTTAAGGCCTTTAGACAACTTTGGCCCAGACCACCAACCTGGTATCGTTAAACCTGATAGCTTCCGTTACGGGCTGAGTACATATAGTACAGAAATACGAAAAGAAATTATTTGTAGCGTCTACATATTGTAAGTACTCATGTACATGAAGATCATTAAGCAGTGATTCCGCCAGACTCCCTGTGGGGCGTGTCATCCCCCAAATTCTCGTCAACACCCGTAAATTTAAAGTTTTTGCGGTGAAAACTCGATAGAAACCGTGAAAAACTCCACTTACACCCTCCCAATTTTGACTATACACACCCGAAACTGAAAATTCCGGAGAAAACCCTGTCATTAAGTACCATTATGAAATCTGTTTCTCTGTATCTGCTTGCATTTTGGCGCTGGTGTGTGTTAAAGTCTGAGTACATATAGTGCACAAATACCATAGTTTTACTAGATTTAAGAACGACCCACTGAATGAACGTCTCTGAACTCAAATATAAAGTCTGTAAATCTCTATTTTGCTCTCGTGTACGGGCTGGCGTATCACACAGAACTGTGAGTACATATAGTGAAAAAATCCCGGAAAGGTGTAGCTTTGCCAAGTTAAGAACTGCTGGATAAATCAAGGTCTCTGACCCCAAATCTTAAAGTCTGCTTCTCTCTATCTGCTTTGATTGAGGCAATAGCTTGCCGTGCATCCCGTGCAAACAGACAAATCGAAATTAAGCTTTGAACTAAAACATTTTTAGAGCCCACTGAGGTCAAAAGATAAATTAAACACTAGATTTGATTAAATTTCCGAAACGAGACGCACTCATGAAGATATTTTGAATGGCAAAGTACCTTTATCGACCATGTACAAGGGTGTAAACGGATTTTCCACTGATTTAATGTCACAAAACAATGTTCCAACATTACATGAACACCTAGTCAAATCGCTTCCTGAATTTTCTCGATGCTTATTTGCAACAGTGAGTTTTTTTTTTAGTATGTTGAAGTATTTTCATTAATGAACATACATTATCGCAGAATGATAGTACAACATTCTGATGTAAATTATGCAACATTAATATGTTTCTATTTTTGAACAGGCTCAACACAAAAAAATGAACAAAAGGTAATAGTTAGCACATTACTGAAAAGGCTTAACTTAATAATAGAATTATTATTGTTTAAAATACAGTTGTCTTACTTTTAAATTATGTTGCAACAATTTCTGTAAATCTGGAGCTTCCAAATTGATAGGCCAAATTAGTACTAATTACATTCATTTTATACTTATTGATGTTATTAAAATATTATATGGATTTCATTACTAATCACGACTGTATTATTTCACTTTTAAAACTTTTTTTTATTATTATTGACGCTAGTAATAATACCATTAGTTATATTGTTCAATTCACAACAGAAGTGTTACTAGCTAATAAAATACGTATCCACCAAAAAATGTATGGGCACTTCAACAAAAGACACTGTATAAAAATTGTAATACGAAAGTTTTCCGTACATCAAGGGATGATTACAAGCAGGGCTGTAGTCGAGGGTATACGGAAGTATACGCCGTATACTCTCTGATTAACATTACATATCAATCTTCTGCCAAGATTCGTATCACATCTACACAGCAAAAAAATACTCGTATTGACTCAACACTTTTCGGTATCCCAAGGCGACCACTCCATTTTGTGTTAAATCAACACAACAAACGTGTTAATTTCGTCGATTCAACACAGTGAATCACAGTTGTGCTAATATGATACCTTCCATTGTGTCTAATCAGCATTGACAACAAATTCATTGTGTTGAATCAACGAAATCAACACCGTTTATTGTGTTGATTTAACATTAATAAAATAGAGGAATCGCCCTGGGACGCCGAAAAGAATTGAATTAACACAGCCATTTTTCGCAGTGGAGCATCCGCTTAAAGATTCATAGACTAAAAGATTCTCAGCGCATCCCCTGTGAAAATTCTGGGACTACAGCACTGATTACAGTTACCTTTCACTTCTACAATTGAGCGAATTACTTAAAGTGCTTAGTATTGGTATCAAGACAGTTAGTCTTACAGGGGATTACTACTTGGTCAACTCTGAGCATAGTGTTTAATAGAACTGTGCGGATTCAATTTCGTAGAGCCAAGCAATTGTCAGGTGTGTTGGAGGCATAGAGGAACGAAGGAAATCTGTGTTTGGAGGTTGTGTTGCAAATTCACGCCTCCATTGTCTTTGAACTTCAACAAAATTTAGAAATATCCGAAATTTGAAACAATTTTGAATAGCCGAAATGATTTTATAATACTCGGTGGCAACGATGCGTTGATAGACAACGCCAAGGCTGACTAAGGCCGGCTTTTCACGTACGCATGCTTCGATTGGGATATGGCTTAGTAGTCATTTGTGCATGTTTCTATTGGCTACCGAGCGAAAGCTTAAGCGAAGCTCGCAGCTTGTGCGTACATGAAAAGGCAGTCTAAGAGCGACTTTTCATTAACGCTTTAGCCACATGTTTTGCTTGCGATTTTGGCGATCAGTCAATAGAAAAACAAAGACATGTTTCAATTGACTACTCAACCAAATGGCAAGGAAAGCACTGGTCTAACGCGTGAATGGAAAGCCTGTCTAAGACTTGAAATACAATTTTAAAATGGTCTTGCGTTCTTCGAGTGACGATCGCGTTTTGTTCATTTTGTTTGTTCTCCCGATCACGTGTTGATTCCAGGGATTGATTCATATGAGGTAACATCTTTTGAGAGAACATCATGTTACATATTGCTATAAAATTTCTATCCAATTTCCAAAAAAAGGACATAGATGACATCTGTTCAGCTAAAGTGTGTACATTTTTTAACTGACTGCATTTACGTTGACGAACATCCTCCGTGAAGGTGCGATGAGGGCAAGAAAATTTTATATTTTACAATGTATCTCCAAAAATGGTATTAGTTAACAAGTGTAAATCATAAGTGATTGAATATGGAGGAAGTTGTTCTTAGATTCAAAAGAAGTTTGCTCAAAATTTGAAGCAAAGTTGAATGCTAAATTTGATAGCGATGACGAACTGGAAACCATAATAGCTCACAACTGAATTTCCGGTTAGATTTCCCTTTGAAGCTATTCTGAAATACAAAATAGTAAATATAACATTCAAATGAATTATTCTTTTCTTTTCATTGTGTGAGTAGCAGATATTTTATCGTGACTCCTAAAAAAGCAATGTCGATGTTTGTATTATTCGCGTGCAAACGTTACGCTGGAGGAATTACGTCAGGGAAGTGTAGAGACAACACACTAGTAAATTAATGATGATGGCAGACTTTGCACAGCAGTAAAGTTATTAACGAAAACCACGAGGCGATGCGTTGTTCACGTCCAGGAGATTCAAAATGTAAATATTTTTCTTTCTTTGCAAATCAAGGCAGGTATTCACATATCTGCACGTAAGCTAACATCGCATGGGGATCGTAACCAACAGTTAATACACAAAGGCAACCGAATTTAATTTTACCTTTGTAAGCTTTGTTCAAATTGGAAATTATTAATCCTGACTTAAAGAAATGGACTAAAAAATTATTGATTGTTTACCGTATATTCCCACATAGCAGAGTACGTCCCTGGGACGTCCCATTTAGATCCCATTACCGTCAGAATAGTCCTGCTCCCATAGCGATGTCCTAAGGACGTCCGTAGGATAACTCCGTGGGCAATACAAACAGTTCATCCCGTATGGAGGTCCCCTGGATGTTCCCCGGAAAGCCGTGCGGGACGCAAGATTTTTTTTTCAGATCGGCGCGCAGGGCTGGGCAGCCATTTTGGCAACTTCCGGAGCACACTTGGAAACACTTCCGGTACGGCACAGAACTTTTGCCTAAGCAGAACTTTTGAGTAAACAGTACTTTTGCGTATGCCCACCGCTAACAGGGGGCTGCGCCCCCCCGCGGCTAACGCCGCCCAGCTCCCTTCGGACGCACCCTCCCCCCCTTGCACACCTCGCTATCGCTCGGTGTGCATCCTGCCCTGGTGGGTTTATATACATCCTAGCTTTTAGTGGCATCTTTTAAAATTGTAAATCACAACTTTTATTAAATTTATTTTTGTGTATTTACATATAAAACGAAAAAACTAATTTTGTTAAAAAAAAAAATGTGAAAAGTCGACGCCGGGGTTTGAACCTTGGATCCTAAGATTAGCTTTCCAACGTCTTAACCACAAGACCAAACTGTAGCTGCCCGGTTGAGCGCTTCTCGCTGTTATTTATCGTTCAGGATAAGCGAGAGTGGGCTGTTCCTACAGGAAGTGTTTTCAAGTGTGCTCCGGAAGTTGCCAAAATGGCTGCCCAGCCCTGCGCGTCGAGCTGATAAAAAAATCTTGCGTGCGGGACTACCTACCTGGAATTTCTATAAATTAAATCGACCTTACTATTATTATTATTTAATTAATTATAACTATACGAAAGATATGCCTTCGTAGAGTTATACGAAGGATTAATTATAACTATACGTCCCATGAATGTAAACGGGACTTAAACAGGACGTCCTACGGACGTCCCGATATCCTGCCAGGAGATCCGTCAGATATCCCTGGGATGTCATTTTGCTATGTGGGTTATAGCAGCATCAACGACTGTATACTCTCTTTGTTCTAAAGAAATCTATGTATTTAAGTTATATAAAAGTTTGTTTTCAACTAGATCATCCCCCGTTATAGACTGCATCAAATTTCGAAAAATGCTTTTAAAAATAGCACTAAGGGCATTTTTTTAAAAAATTACAAGCAACCTGTCTAGTTTTACATAAAAATTATCCTAATTTAATTATAATTGTTGTCAAAGTCAGAATTGCTCTCGAAATAAACACGGCAATATGGACTATAAAAAAACTTTGGAAAATGAAACACCACACATGTTTCTGTTGGAATTTGAGACGATTTGTTGATTGAAACATTTTTTACATGTACTGGTGTTGGGCGAAGCTTGACTCAATGAATCACTTACTCTATGACTTATGGAATTTCCAAATTGAACGTCGCAGTAACAATCGTTCGCCATTGGATTCTATCTTGGGCAACATCATACCAGTTCTCATGTCGAGCACTTACCTCTCGAAAATGCCTTCTATTGTTGTCATCCCAACGACATCTCACTCTCAGGCTTTCCAATCAGGATAGAATATAATCTTCGTTTCTCTCTCATCTGGATTACATGGACTGCCCATCTTAACCGTCGTGATTTAATTATTCTTATAATATCAGGCGAAACATACAGTCCGAGGAGTTCTTCACTATGCAGTCACCTCCATTCTCCGGTCGTTTCGTTCCGTATATGTTTCTCAAACCTTCACTCTCAATTTATATTCATTTGCCAGGATCTTACTCCAACTTTCGCAACCATAAAGTATTACAGGCAAAATAAACCCGTTCTATATATTTCCAATTTCAGTTTTCTTGATATGAATTGCGAGGGTCGGAGTTTCTGAACTGAATGTAAACCTATGGAGGCCGTATTCAGAAAAGGTTTTTTGAATGCCTAGCGCTCTACTAACGAATAGGGATGGTATCGAGACGAGACAAGACGAGACTGCCATCAGTCTCGTTCTCGTCTAGATCTGAAAATTCTGGTCTTGGCTTTGGTCTCAGTTTCGATTGTAAAACTCACTCTCGTCTCGGTCTCGAGTCTCGACACGTTAGTCTCAGTATTGTCTCGGTCTGGTCTCAAGAGTCTCGAAAGAGGATAGACTTTAAAAAGTTGCCGTCCATTAACTTATTTGGAATGGGTATGCAAGCTTTTCCCTCTCAGTACAAGAACAAGAATATTAATATATTAACATAGTTTGTTACATCGTTAATTTGGGTTTTATATTAGAAATAATATTCTGAAATAGAGAGAAAAACAATATGATTTTAAAGTAATATAAAGCTTTAGTTAGGATATATAGAATGCCAATAAGTGAGACACATGAAAATATTTCTATTATGGAAACGGATTCATGTTATACCTCAAATTGGTAAAATTGGTGTACATAACATTTAAGTTTTTCTATTTCTAAATTATATTTAAATTGACTGAATAACAGTTACGGTAAAAATTACATTTTAGTCGAAATTTTCTAACAGATTTATGGAAATAAATAAATGTACACTGTTCAAGACTTTCCGAAACATTCCTGAGGAAAGCTAGGCAACCATGGCTACCTGGGAATTTTCAGTAATTTGGCTGATTAAAGGCATCCATCATACATTTCACAGGAATGTTGAAAAAAAAACAACAGAAGTCTAAACCAGATTTGAACACGGGTTCTTTAGTAAAAAATCCAGCGTGGTACTGACTGTTCTAAATTTCCAGTTAAAACAGTACGGAGTGTTAGAATTATGTTGGCTGAAACTCGAAGACATAAACTAAGTTGATCCCACGACTTACAGCACATTTCAATCATTTCTGTAATTGTCAATTAGGGCTCGGAATTCCCATTCACTCAAAATATTTCCTATTTCTACCAAAATAAGAACTGATAAAATGGCGGTAGAAAACTCTTGATCAACATTGAATGCACAGCTACGTAACGATAAGAAACAGTTTTCTCATTCTGCGCATGTGCAGAACTGAAAACGAAATATATCCAGATAATACGGTAATTCGAAAAGTCTCTGAGTTTTTCTCCATTGCAATGAAACAACATAAAATACTAAAGGTTCTGCGAAACTTCCCTGAAAATTTCTAGCAACGTTAACAAAATTTTTAACAGTGTACAGCACGTGGAGAAAGTTATATATTGTGAACTTTTGTACAAAGAAAGAATCAAATACAAAGAAATTGAAAATAGCATTTACCGAACAGCACAGGCACACGAATCATGTAGTTTACAATACTGCCCTTAACTGATTAAAAGAACCAATTCATAGGTACGGATTAAAGCTGCACGTCCATACATTAAAACAAAAAGAAAAGAGTGAAGTGTGTTCACGATAGGCAATACTTTCAAATAGCGTATTGCGAATTTTGTAAACTGAGATAAGCACATTGGTATTTCAAATAAGCCGTGTTATCAGATTAAAATGTCATTCCAAGAATCCTAGCAAAGCATAGCTTAATAGGTAAAAAATAATGTTACTGTGTCTAAGGCATTGCTATGTACAGTGAACGACAAAAGTAAAAATGTAGGTTGGAGCTATAAGAAATAATCCCTTTTTTCTCCAAGAGAATTGTTTCACTGTACGCCTAATAGTTAGACAACTAACATGACAGTAGAAATATGCAGCAAAACATGGTATGCCAGAATGTTCCTCCATTTGGAGCAAGAATAAATGAGAAGTTAAACATCACTTAGAGAACAATGAGATAGATATGCAGAAATTCCATTCACGTTGTTCTAAAAAGAAATGGTCATGGTGGTTGTCGAGCAAATCCATTGCAGATATATAGCGCATCTTATAGAGCATGATGAGATATGGAGATCACCAAATTTTAAGGTGCCATGGACCATAGGGAGAGGAGGTTGGGGTCCTGGAACTTGAAATGTCAAAAATATCAAATAATGGGCAGTATGCAACTTGAAATTGAATATCTTGAAAATGATTAGAGCAATCGGAATGAAACGGTAGGAACTTAATAACGACAAAAAGTAGTAACGAAATGCAGAAACAGTGTTGCCATCCGAGAAGCAGTGTTGCCAATTCACAATAAAATGTATTTTCTGAATTTAATTGATAAGGCCTTTAGCCGAATGGATGACAGATGAATTGGTGAAATGAACAAATTAGAAGGAAACGGGAGAACCCCGAGAAAACCCACGCACATGGTGTTATGTCCACCACAAAGCCCACATGGCATGAAAAGGAATCGATCCGACAACCTCTAGCGCCAGAGGTGAGCGCTTTACCAATTGAGCCACTGCGTTCCTGGAAGTTCCTTCCCATTTCTATCAGTCTCTTTTTTCAGCTTCTGTTTGTTGTCTACAATTCTAATCAACCTCAATCCTTGACTTTTGACCAGTGAATTTATTAACGAACTTGGGTGAGCCGAGCTGGCTTCCAAGAATTCGTGTCTCGTTGTTGGTTTGTAGTAGACGTCTGTTTCCAGTCCTCCACTTCTCCTCATATCCACCTACCTTGGTCCACTTGCTCTTTTCTTAATTGTCACGTCCAGAAAATTAGAGGACAAGTCCGCTCAGACTCAGGGAGGGAAGGGAAAACACACACACACAAAGAGTAGGGAAACAATGAAGTGCAGTTGGAGTAATATCAACAGTTTCGACCTCGTTCAACTCTGTACAAAGCGGCTGTGCTAACTAACTAACTTACAAATATGCTAAAGTTCAAACGGCTGTTGTACGAAAACCATTAGGTTTATAAGAAAAATGTATATGACATAATTTGCAGCAAATTTTCTCCTCTTTCGATTATAAAATAGATACTTTTGCCGTAGGATGCACTGGAATCGAGATATTTTGAAAAAAACTATTTTCATCCGCCATTTTGGCAATATAGCGTCTCAAGCAGCAAAGGTACGGGGGTGCACATTTAATATGTTATCAAGAACACTAAAATGCACAAGTTCATGAAAGAATCAAAACTTCCTCACTTTTTCAGAGGCAAAACTTACCTGACACCTGGACTACAAGTTTTAGACAAAAAAACGAACATTTTTTTAAATATAGAACACTAGGAGTCATTGAGGTGTCCCGCGACTGAGCTCCGACTTACTTGTTTGCATACATGTATCTTGTTTCCAACTTTTCTAAGATACCGGCTAGTATTGCAAAAATCTTTCATTTAAAAAAAAAATATAAGTAAATGGTGTAAGAAAAGATCTATCTTACAATTTTGACAGTTTGGCTGCTTGATGTATCCTTTACAGTCTTTATGAGATCAGCCTAGCAGAAGCTGATATAAATGGGAGAGTGTCAACAGAAGTAAAAGACTATCAGCAGGGAGAAAGCATGGGGATGAAAATTCGCAGAAGAAAATAAATGTCTGTATTCATCCGTCCCCGACTCAATCTCCAACACTTTTATATTATTTTTGAAATACAAGAGAAAATAGTTTCGCATTGATAACTTAACTACTTATATGACTTATAGTCATATTTTTAAACTACAATATAACATGTTAAATAAAATTTATCACAATGAAACTAATTATCACAAGACTTCTTCTAGTATGGAACAACATGAACAAAAGCATTAAATTAATACTATCGACATTCGTGAAAATAAAGCTTATAGTCTCGATCGAGACGAGGGTCTCGAGAGGCAAGTCTCGGTTTTGTCTCGAGCGATAAGTCTCGGTCTTGGTCTCGTTTCGATGCATAGTGTCTCGGTCTCGTCTTGATTCCTGGACCTTACTTTCGGTATCGAATTCGAGACGAGACTAAGACTAGTCTCGGTCTCGGTACCATGTCTTCTAACGAGTGACTACCAATGTTAAAAGATTGTTAATAACTCGTTAGTACAGCACTAGTCATTTGGAAAAAAAATGTGACTCTTTTCATTTCCTCCGTGACCTCATTCTCGTTAGTTACATATGTTTCTAAGCATTTAAGTATACTTTCTCTACGATATCATTTTTAATTATTAGAATAGGTCTCTATTCCCTACATCCTGTGTGTTTCGGCTTGTTATCATGTATCTTGTTATCTCTACGTTCACCTACACTTAGGGCTACCACATCGCAAGCTTCTACTAAGACATCGGTGTTACTTTGCAGTGCATTTATATCGTAAATAAATATCAAAATAAAACAAATTTGAGAAAAATGCGTAAGTTGTACTGTACTTTAAAAAATTACGATAAAATTAAAAAGAAATAATGTTTGCTACAGACTAAGCAGTCCATCAACAAAAAGTAAAGGGACCTTGATATGGTCTATAATCTTAAGAACCCTATTTCGAATTCTATGAGTGATCGTTTTGAATGAATACGTTTATTAAACTGTTGCAGTCAAACAGCTGAATACGAAGTATGTTGTTGGAAAGCATTCGGGAGGTGGTGGGTTCAATCCAACCGGCCCGATCATCCTAACAGATTTTTCAGTATTTTTTCTCACACCAGGCGAATACCGAGATGGTACCTTAGTACCCTCAGCTTAGTCCCTGGCCGACACCTTCCCGCATCCTTTCCTCTCTCATATCCCGGCCTGAGCCTTAGATGCCTAAAGGCCATAAATATGTTTTTTTAAAAAGATCACGAAGTTAGTGTTCTTCAGTCACCTAAATACACGCCTGTGCGTTCCAAAACTACCAAGTATTCTGTATTTGTGGTGAAAATAAGAAATTTTCAACATTAAGTTACTATTGTTTCGTGCAATCCAAAATGAAACCTTTAACTTCAGAATCGAACACATCACCCTTCAAGGATACTCACAGATAAAATTTCATCAAAATTATACTGGAATTAAGCTCTATCATATATCTGAACCACTCAGTACACATCTATACATAAATGTGTTAAGAAACAAAAGTAATGAACTAACCCGGTATGAAAGCAGTTCTGTATTTATTGAACTGTAATTAAATTTTAAACCTTCATTTATTTTATTTTTTATCTTACTTCTGGGTATTTACAACTTTTCAGCTTATTAATATATTAATTTGGTGAGAAGTTCGTTCTTATTTCTTCATTGCCGTAATCACTTCTGCACTGTGGACCACATTATTCACATCGAATACAACTAGCGCCTCAAGCGTCCATTTCTATAACTTCATTGTGCTGAACCTCGTCTTTTCTGTTCCATCTTGTCTAGTGCTGCCAAGCTGCGGCTGTTTCTGAAAGCAAAACAAAATTGTAAATGCAAAATAGAGTTTAAAAGGCATTGCTTTCCCGACATGATTAACAAAAATAAACATCTTCCAAATTACGCAAGTCGTGTATGTTTGAAACAAACACAGTTTACTTAATAAACTTTCTAACATTTTGTGTAACACATATTAAGAAACAGCAAACCAACAATTCCTGTTCCATTTCTTTTTTTAAAATATACAGGAAATGTACCTCAGCAGTGACGTAACAACCATTGGGGTACCAGGTGCGAACCATGTCATGACTTTGGGGCCCGCATGCCCACCCAAAAGAATTAATAAACAAAAAAACGTTGAATTCAGCAGACTGTTTATTAGCAAAGATTGAACCTTTCGCTTGCTTGCTCTGACATCAGGAAACTTCTTCACAATGAGTTTAACATTTGGATAGTCGACGTTTGTTAATCGCTGACAAGTAGCTACTATTCCGCCATTTTTTTTTTTTTTTTTGTTGTAAACTTAAGTTTCGAAAATGTTCGTTCTGCAGAAAACACAGTCAGGGCCGCAGTCATGGGGGGCCAGGTCTGGCTAAGCCCGAACAAACAGGGTCCGAGCCCGACCGGTTCATTTCAATTTGTAGAATAAACCTATTTTCGATAAACTTTATACACATATGCTTTCTGAGAATGCGCTTATAAGTCAAACATAAAAAAGTTCTTAGAACTAAGCTGTAAATATCAATGTTCTTATAATTCTTGATTAATGTCAGGGATTGGGGAGGGGGATGGAAGTACACCCTATAACACACCCTTTCAAGCACTTATGATTTGATGTAAAGAAAAAAAATGTTCATCTTTTGTGACCCATAGGGAAAAGGGGAGAAAAGAATTCCAGTTCACAATAATAATTAAACGAGACTTTGTGGAATTGAGACATGAGCTCGCCTTTTCATTCAATCCAACGCAAGCCATTTCGGATGTCTTAGCTGTGTTTGTTCACGAAAAATTGCTCGGATGATAGCAGCAAAGAATTCTAGAGGGGAAAAAGTTATCCCTGACACGGATCTTATTCTCCAGATGTAGATAAATTTTTGTCAGGGGGAAAATTCCTATCATCTCAACCCCACCCCACCCCCAACCCCCGTCAATTGGCACACTGACCCAACCTCTTATTGCTTTCTTCACGTACCGAATAACAAGGTTTACTGATACGGATGACATATCCGAGCCGATGTGCCAGCATTTACTTTACTTGAAGATGGAACTAGAGATAAAAATAACAGGGAAAATATTGCCTTAGATATTCGTTTGTGAAGAATGGGACAATACTGGAATCTCTGCTTGTCGTACAGACAAGTACAAAACTTGCTGTTTCTTCCACTAATCTGATACTTAAAGATTCTGAAAGACAATGATCTCGACTCACAAAACTTGCTTAGTCAATGTTATGACGGAGCAAGTGTTATGAGTGGCAAGACAGGAGGTGTTCAAGCTTTACTTCAAAACATCGTTGGCAAAAAGAAAACGGTTTTAATCATCGGTTCACTGTTTTAATCATCGGTTGCACCCAGTGATAGTGAAGGCAGTTTCAGAAATGCGTGAAATACGTAACTTTTTTAATCAATGTTCAATGCGTTATGGGTTTCTACAGCGTCCGAAAGTAGCTGAACTATATGAAGGCAAGAAAGTAGCCAGACCCTTGGAGCACAGGTGGCAGGGGCATTTTGCAGTTACCAAGACAATAATAAAATAATTCAGTGAAATAGTGAAAGCACTACAAAGTGTCAGAAACACAAACTTAAATGGAAGTGACATTGCAACAAGCATTGGTTTGGTCTCACTGATGACGTCATGGGAATTTCGTTTCTGTGCAGTACTCATGAAAACATTATTAAGCACAATGGATCCTGCAGATAAAGTTCAGAGTCGTAACACTAGTTTGACAGATGCAATAATCATCATTCAATCTGTCAAAAAGCAGATTTGTCACCTTCATTGTCCAGAGCAGTTTGAATCTTTGCTGAAAGAAGCGGATGTTTTATTGGACGTTAAAAGGGATTCAGAAACTGAACCTGCAATGAAGCGACATAGAAAGAATGTGACAATGGATGATTTCGTTATAACTGACACTACTCCAGGCCGTTCTTCCGAGTCCCCACAAATTTTTCTAAAAGGGATGTTTTATGAAACCATAGACATTATCATCAGAGAGTCAGAGTCGAGATTTGATGAAAATAGTGAACTGACAGAAGCGATTGGAAGTGTTTATGACTTTGATCTTGAACACGTGAAGTACTTGTCACCGCTAGGAATGCCCCTTCCGTCCAAAGAGGAACTTCTAGTGGTGAAGGAATACGTACTGAGGCAGAACACTGTAAGCAATGACCATATCTTTCGGGGAATTTTCAAACAACGTCTGCCTGCAAAAAACACACGAATTGCGAATCAACGTTCTCTGTTCTTACCAACTTGAACAGACCACAGAGGCTATCAATGACGCACAGGCGACTAGCTAATTTAGTCTACTTAGCATTTGAAACAAAGCGAACCGAAATATCGACTTGGATTATTTCCTTCGTAAATTCAATGATAGGAAGAATAGAAAGCTTCAATTGTACTGTGATGAACCGTGTTTTTTCTAGAGGCCTAGCATGCATAGTCTTCCAAGATTTTAGGCTTACACGTAAATACATAAATTGTAGCTGTTTCATGTTTTCTGTTTCCGTAGTTGTATTGAGAGAAATAAATCATTATTTGAAAATAAGTATTATATAAGTGTCATCGATTTGTTTATGAAAGGAACCGTAAATAAAAAAAAGTAATCTGTTCTGTACAAATCATTGTTCTCTTTAGTTTAAAACTGTAATGTACAGATTTTATAGTCACTTTAGTAAATCTGATAATTATTATGTTTGAACATAATTTATAAATGTTTTCTAAGCTGCTAAAACACCGATGTGTGTTTTTCAATCTTGCTTGTTAAAAATATTTAGAGCCAGACCCAAAACAATGCCTGCCCGACTAAAACTTCAAGCCTGGCTACGGTCCTGAACACAGTCACGAAAAATTAGGAAGATCAAACAAGAGAACCAGGTAGTAAATAAATCCGAAAAATTACCGATAAAATTCATTAAAATCGAGCTGAATTTTACTCGTTTCTGTTATATAATGATAATAATAATAATTTCATAAATTAGGTAATATCCTTTGAAAGACTGTCCAAAAACTTTTAAAAAATCGAAACGTTTCTATGCTACTATTTACCATTTAAGTCAGTCACCTTGATCGACTACAAAAAAAATATGTGACTTTCTTTTTCAACAAGCGCACTTAACACAATTCGCTCAAATAAAAACGAAGAATTTAAAAGAAAAAAAAAACTGATTGACGAGTAAATCGATATATCAGTATTTGGCGTTTCCTTTCATGGAACCAAACATCAAAATAAGCTAGAACTATTTTCTGGGTTTATTTTGCTGTAAATCACTTTATAGTTTTAATTGATTCCCAACGTTTGAACATCACATAACATTAGAGTTTTATGGCATAATTTATTATTTTAAGATAAAAGCTTTTATGCTAAATGGACTCCCGCGTGGCCAAGTACGTAAAACGCTCTTGCTTGCGGAGCGAGCGGGGCAGAGCTCGATTCCCAGTGCGTGATGCTTTGAATATGGTGATTCGGATTCCACAGTAGGTATCACCCTTAGTAGCCTAAAGACTCGATTACGATCCAATAATCAAATTATATGTTTGAATATATTCCTTACCCTTTCTTCTCAATAGAAACAACGAAGTATTTATTCGTACTGTAAGGGCCGAATGTAATTTCTTATTATTTCTTTCGTAAGTGTTCTGAAATACGTATAGCAAATATTTCGTACTCAGCAATAACAATTATTGTGAAACTTTACTTTTAATTTCACCACATACGGTAGGGTTTGTATGCGTCCCGTGAAATACGGGATCATCCTTTTTTCAATATGCTGTCCCGAAAATGTTTGTCACACCCATTACGATTCAGAGTTCTTTAAGTTCTTCTATTATTTATATTCGAGTGACCAACCAAATCTATGTGTAATTATCGTAATTTTGATACATTCGACTATGAAAAATATATTGATACAATGTTTGACCATTTTGATGCACGATCAAGGAAAGGAAGATACACTTCGCATGAAAAAATTACGACTGTCAACGCCGTTCAGCTAGGCCACCCAATTAACACCTTCTTTTCTCATAATCGTGTCTGGTAAAGAGACCCCTCTCTCTCCTTTCCCCCGTCTCTTCCACATAACGAAAATCAGCAAACAACATGAGTACTTTTAAAAAAAATATATACATGTATTAGTATCGATAAAATGAAAGAATATAAGCTAGATGAAACAGTATGCTTAAGATGATGCAGGAAGAAATTTAAACATACACGAAAATAGAAACCATTGGATATCTGTCAGACAGAGACAGAGAGAAACGAGAATAGAGAACAAGAAGAAGAAGAAGAAGAAGAAGAGAGAGAGAGAGAGAGCAATAAAAATATGAAATTTAAACGTAGTAAAAAAGAACGTAACATTATAAAGTACAGTTCCCAAAAACCCAACAGCAAGATAGAAGTGACTTTTGGATTTTATATACAGTATTTTAGGGCAATTCCAATATAGTATATAGGGCAATTCGGATGTTTTAAAAATCCATTAAATCACTTTAAAAATGGCGACCAAAGCTGGTGGTCGGATTAAATACTTATGATTTCCAGTGGAATAGGGGAATTCTGAGACACATGTAGGATAAGATCAAAAGGTTGGCACACATGCTTTTGTGTGCACGTGGTTCGGATCTAAATTCGGGGGGATTCACTGAACGTACTGGTTCGGAATACACAGTACCAAACCCAGTACGTAGCGTAGGCCATACCTTCGACTCCAGACCACTAATGCAAATCGAATAAAAAGTAAAATGAATAAAGGATGATTTTTCTGCTGAATTTCTAACAGAAAGAGCCAATACTCGTACAAGTCCAAACAGTAACAAAACGAAAAGTTACAAATGTTCAAAATCAAAATTGGCGTGTTCCTTATGGGCATAGGGAACTTTATACGCTCCACACTTCAAACGTAAGTAAAGAACATTTAACAGTATGTTGATAAATTATAGAATGGAAACGATTTTGTGCCAAACTGATATAAATGATGCTTTTTCTCTATCGAAATAACAAAATGAGACGCTAGTGTCTATTAATTTCTAAAAAATTATATGTTCCAGACATGTCACTATGGATTCCACCTATTGCGAATATAAGATTCTAATAATTACAGCACTAATGAACTAGTGTTTATAATAATTGGCACAGATAGAATGAATACGCCAGAGCTGAAACGGGTCGCCGGGTCAATCAGGCCATTCGGGTAAGGTTCTGGATCGGGTTACCGGATGTAGGTTTCGGACACGGTGACCCGATTTAGACCCGGTAAAGTGGAAGACAAAGCAGACATTCTAATTATTTCCTTGCGTTCGAACAGTTCCTTTCGGCGGTGACAAGGACCGGAATGTTACCACAAAGTACGAAAAATACGACGTCGAAATTTCCAATTAATTATATTTTCCAGACCGGGTCAATCGGGTCAAGCTTTTGACCAGATCACCGGTCCACCGGATCACTTATGTTCGGGTTAGGCTGGGTCACAGGGTAATCAAATGTGACCTTTTTTCAACTGTGGAACAAGCACAAAGACAGAGAGTATGTGTAAGAGACAGAAGCAATAAGTAAGAGAACCAAGATAAAGATGAATAGAAAGAGAGAAGAGAAAGAGACGAAAACATGGTAAGAAAACGTCAAAAAAGAGAGGGAGAGAGTAAGACCAATGAAATGCATGAAAACTACATCATCATCATTGCAAAGAAATACACACTCTTTACCCTCTGATTCTCGCTAGTGATACCTCGTAGTTCTCCAACCGGAGATGAATCTCGGTTTGCAGCCATCACTTTATGCAACAAAACACTATCTGGTTGGGGATCGAAGTATGCATTTGACATGTAAAGTGAATGTTAGTGTTCTGAATTGTTTTTGTTCTGTTTGCTTCATTTACCTAAAATCTGATCATTTTCATAGTACAGTTGTATGTTAACATACAGGGGTGTAACGAAAGTGATCGTAACTGCTTGAAAAAATATAAAATTCGCCACCTTAAACAATAACTTAAATACATTGAAGCAGGTAAAAGTGTAAGTTTATTTCATTGTCGAAGAACTATGGGAATTACTAAAAAATTATTAGGGAAATGAATTATTTATATATTTTATAAAAAGGGACAAACATAAGCTATAACGGATATTTCGATGAGGAAAATGCGTACAAATCCATATCGATAGGG
Source organism: Lepisma saccharinum (assembly GCA_022664845.1). Classification (NCBI taxonomy): domain Eukaryota; kingdom Metazoa; phylum Arthropoda; class Insecta; order Zygentoma; family Lepismatidae; genus Lepisma; species Lepisma saccharinum. The sequence goes on along the minus strand of JAGDQP010007683.1, from coordinate 12,680 downwards.
CACTATACTCAGGAAAAATTTGTGTGCATTTAGGTTTCATTTCCGTCATTATTTCGAGAAGAAATGGGTGTTTCCACGCTATTGAATCTTTACTCCATGCTAGGGTCACATATCCGTATCTCTCACAATATTACATTTACGGTAATACTGACTTCAGAAATGTTTTTTCAATAAAATTCTAGCCCAGAATGACATACTACACGAGCCCCTTCCCATTTAAGAAAATTAATCGAGATTCAATATGGCGGACACGAAAAATATATCCTCCACAATGTAGCACCTTCTACCCAGTACCCATTTCTATGTATTTGCTTTCAATTTCTTTCAGCAATTTAAAAGTATAATGTTATTTCAACACTTTTACACCACTCTCCACAGATGAGAATCTGACTATTGTATCATCAATATCTCCCAAACTAATTGCGCTCGGGTTGCCAAAATTTGCATGCGCAGATGTTTTCCATCAGTGTCATCTGACTTTCTGTCACCGTAGTGTGCGGCATTGAGTCTATACTAGCGCCAGGTATTCATAAGAAGCGTACCAAAAACAATGCTATTCAAAACTTTCCTCACCACTTTCTCTTCAACTACTGGTCAATGGCACCTAATATTTTACACACAAACTCCGTTTATGTGCTGATTTTAAATATGTTTATCTCTTCTAGATCTGAGTGCCCACTTCTCAGAGAACACACGGATTGCTATGATGGAAGGTGTATGTTTCTATATATTTTCTGAAAGAGCTTAGTGAATGGATATTAACTTTGAAAATTCAACCTTTTTGGAATGTTGGAAGAAATAAACCTGGACATGCTTACTCCATTTGCAGCGTTGCAAGAAGTAGCTTGAACTAGCTGGCGTAATCTATGTGGCCGAGACGTTTAAAGCACGTGCTTTTGATTCCCATGTGCACGAGTTCGAATCCAGGAACTGCCAGAACTTTTAGCTCTTCTCCAGCCACGTCGGAATGTTCATTTTTTGTTCTCTACGAATTGAGAAATAGTGTTCACATTCACGATAACACAAATTATGATGGCTTTAATTTCCAAATGCAAAAATGGTCGGAATTCCGGAATATTCCAGAATGCAAAGTGTTACGAATTCCGGAATTGACTTCTCAATTCCGAACACCTCTATTCGGAATCCACTTTACTGGGAAACTGTAGTGCCATCCTTAGAAACTCAGGAGCTTGTTTCGGTAGTTTGTAACAATATTGTTACGGATGATGCTCAGTAATTGTACCAACTTTTGTCGCCATTTTCAAAGTGACTTAATGGATTTTTAAAACACCCGAATTGCCCTAAAATACTGTATATAAAATCCAAAAATCACTTCTATCTTGCTGTTGGATTTCTGGCAATTGTACTTTGTAATGTTAGATTCTTTTGGTTTTTGTACTACGTTTATATTCCATATTTTTATCTGTCCTTTCTTCTTCTTCTTCTCTTTCCCCTTTTTTCTCTCTCTCTCTCTTTAATTTTACCGTCTCTGTTTAACAAACATAAATTGGTTTCAATTCTTCATTATGTGTGTTTAAATTATCCCTTAATTCATCTTATGTATAGTGTTTCATCTCGCTTTTATCCTTTCATTTCATTTGTACTAATTCGTGTAGGCCTACATCTGAAAATTCTGTGCTCCTGTTGTTTGCTAATTTTTGTTACGTGGGAGAGAAGTAGGGAAGAAAAGAGAGGGGTCTCTTTACCAGACACGATTATAGGATAAGAAGGTGTAAATTGGGTGGCCTAGCTGCATGCCTTTCAGAGTCGCATTTTTTTATGTGAAGTGTACAATGTTCGAAAGCTTCTTTGAGAGAGTGGGAGTTGTTCTTGAGTTTCTTGAAGGTGAAAAACATCATTGTCTGAACAAAATCTTTGATCACGGGACTGTTTGAGAAACTTCAACAAAGATGTGATAATAATTTTGTAGCGAGAACGGAGCAAACATTATTGAAGCCTAGAAGAAACATTTATCAGTGGAAATTAGCGTAGTGATCAGAAGTTTGATTTTAGATATCATGTCATGGTTGTCTTTATAAGATATGGACAAACGCTTTACTTGGAAAAATATTTTTTTTTTTTAAATCACAACGATTGAAGTAGCTACTCCGAAAACCAAACGAAATGAAGCTGAATTATTTGATGAAGTGATGTATGCTATTGAAAAAGACAGGAAAATATAGTTGAAAAGTTGAAATCGACTACCGATAGTTTGAGTGAAGTTTGTCGTGCTTTTCTATTGTTACAGGAAGAACACTACTACGTCAGTAGCTTAACGAAATCAAAGCCTACATCTCCTCATGCCATAATTTTGTTTATTTTGATTATTGTGAACCGGATCTGGAGTAGAAAATTAAATCAATAAGTTGGTATTTTCAAGAGAACAGGCTTCTCAAAAGTAATAGTCAAACTCTTATTAGCCGAAAGGTGACATGAAGCAAAACCGTCTCGTATTTTTGTACAAAATAATATACGAACCTTTATATACGGCGGCATACAGCAGGCAAAGGAGTTGTTAGTTACCATAACTTTAGGGTGTCTACAATTTGAAAAGGTTATGAACCAGTATAAACTACCAAGACCAGAGAGAGAGGGGGCACAGGAGGCACCCCTTAAGAAAAAATACTTTATTTTTCATAGCATTATTTCAACAATGTATCTAAAAAAAGATTCGTTCTCTTCCGGATAAATATAATTTAGCTAGTCATATCGATTCCTTCTTATCAGCAAGACTCGTCGGGCCGCCGCAGGACCAACGGTGGCCCAACTGTAACGCGATTAAGCCTCTGTTGGCCCTACGTCGGCCCGACAAGTCTTGCTGATAGGGTTGAGGATACCAGTGTCGTATTCAGTGATGAAACATAGTAATATGAGGTTAAATATGATAAATGTATACTTTTAAAAATTCGCTTAGTTCGAAAATGTCCCTGGTCCGTTCCACCTGTCCCCCCCTCTTAACGAAAATCCTGGATCCGCCACTGATCCAGAGTGACGAGAGCAGAATTATCGTGTTCGTTTTATAAACCGCAATTACTACTGGTGAAAAAAAAAGAGCTAGGATTCCACGAACGCAGTTGCAAAGTATAAATATTTATACCTTCTGCTTACGTCATTAGAGCAGAACCTTGCAGTAATTTTGCGTGACTCTGGCAGTATCTGCTGCTTACTTTCCCGCGTCCTTTCAGCCTTTGAACCCTATGAAAGACAGAAGTATTTTACCTTGAACAATTAACATGAAGATAGACCACTGTAGAAAAACAATCGTGTTCCAGATGAAGGCTGAAACATTTAAACAATCACCATACACAGGAACTGTAGAACAAACAAGTGGCCTATCAAAACATTGCAATCGGTTCGCTGTACGAAATAAGCTTTGAACAAATCTTCGACTTGACTTTTAACTTAGTCGGTTGAAGAAGGAAAGGGCTGAAAATACTCTGTTCTTCTTCAAAAGGAGCAAGAAATGAAGTTCCAATGCACAATGTATTGGGGGCCAGTGCATTAGGTTTTCATTTCTTGCACCTTTTGAAGAAGAACAGAGTATTTTCAGACTTTTCAATCAACTACGCATACTCATGCAACATCTTATTATCTCTCTCAAAAATACTTTTATGGCAAAACTGACTTCATCAATGTATGTTACACGACCCCCTTCCTATTTTAAAAAAAATCAAGCAACATTCATGATAATCAAGTAGCATTTTACAAATAAATGTGTGTTTTCCGACTTATATCACATTATAAGTACATATTCTTGTGAATCAAACTTTTGGCCACTACGTCCGTCTTTATGAACGAAAGCATTTTGAATCATGGTTTCTGGTGGTTTCCTGATGCGTCCCACTCCTCTACAAAGTTTGGTCGAAAATGCAGTTTGAAGTATCGATATGTTTACTTGTTAGATCAACGAGAGTGTCTTCCTGATGTTTAGTAGGAGAGAAACCTTTCTAAAGCACGTTGTTAACCACCAAATAATCTTCCAATTTCTGGACCCTTTCCTCATATATACAACCTCTTAGCAGGGGTTCTCTTCTTGGAGGCACACCATCCTTTCTGGGGAGGTCAGTTAGATAAAAGAATCATTTACGTAATTTTTAAACTTCCAAATTTATAAGGGCTTTGTTGGAGCGTTGAGTTTTAGTGGAATATTACGTATTAAGGCAAATTCTGGTGGGCAACAGTGATAGCGATTCTTTTGGCGGTGTGTCTCAAATGTCTGCATTATCTTCTTCAGACAGACATTTTATGCGATTAAAATGGCTAATATCCTCAACATTTAAATTGATATACTCACGAATTAAAACTTGTAAGGAGGATGTTACATTTATAAATTATTATCGATCATTTTTTACCATAAATACTTTCTTAATTGCTTAATTTGTTTATTTAAATGATGTCAGTTAGCATATGCTTGCCGATGCCATTGCTTTGCTTCCGAGTCAATATCTAATTAGTATTCAAATTCAATTTTAAAATTTCATTCCGAATTTATTTCCACAAGTAGCACTATTGGTTTGATGAAGAATGCCTTAAGCTTCATGAGGAACGAAAAAAAGCAAGGCAACGATGGTTAACTAATAAAAGCGAAGCAAATACCAACCACTACAGTAACGCGAAACGAAACGCCACACTCGGGTTCAGAAACAAAAAGTAAGAATATCTGATCCAGAAGATTCAGGAGATAGAGGAAATCGGCAAGACAAATAACATATGAGATCTATACAAAGGGGTAAACTCGTTAAAAAAAAAAGGTTACCACCCGAGTTAGGAACGATTAGAAATGAACGTGGAGATCTTCAGGCCGATCCGACTAAAATTGTCGATGTGCGGAAAAGTTATTTCGACAAACTTCTTAATGTACACAGCGGGGAACAAACAGAGGAATTTGAAATCCATACCGCAGAACCGTGGATTCCCGAACCTAGCGAGATCGAGATCGAAATGTTGGTACAGAAATTGAAAAACTACAAATCACCAGGAATAGACAATATTCCATCCGAATTAATTAACACGGGAGGAACGGCACTAATCAAGGAACTACATCAATTGATAACTGCTATATGGATATAGGAGGATCTCCCAAAGGAATGGAAAACCTCAATAGTAGTTCCGATTTACAAAAAATGGTAATAAATCGGACTGTCATAATTATCGCGGAATCTCGTTACTTCCTACTTGTTACAAGATATTAAATAATATTTTGCTAACACGCCTAAGTGTATACGTAGATGAAATAATTCGAGATCACCAATGTGGATTTAGAAGAAATAGATCCACTTTGGACTAGATTTTCGCCTTGAGACAAATTTTGAACCAGAAATGGGAATACAATGGGACGGTTCATCAGCTATTCATTGATTTTAAGAAAGTATATGATTCTATCAAAAGGGAAAAGTTATACAGTGTCCTGATACGATTTGGAATTCCGAAAAAATTGGTTCAACTAGTGAAGATGTGTCTCAGCGACCCCATAAGAAGAGTACGGATAGGTAATAATATGTCAGATAATTTCAAGATTTGCAACGGTTTGAAAGAAGGTAATGCCTTGTCACCACTACTTTTTAACTTTGTGTTAGAATACGCGATTAATGGGGACAAAAAGGGATTATCATTGAATGGTTTGGGTCAACTGTTCGTATACGCGGGTGATGTAGATTTAATAGGGGACGATATAGATGCACTACAAAGCAACACCGATGTCTTAGTAGAAGCGTGCGATGAGATAGGTCTACAGGTAAACATAGATAAAACAAAATATATGATAACAAGCCGAAACAAGGGAATGAAGGAAATAAAAACATAATAAATAGGGATGAAGTCATAGAGAAAGTAAACAAATTTAAATACTTGGGAGCATACGTAACAAGCAAAAATGAGGTCACGGAAGAAATAAAAAGTCGGTTAGTAAGGGGCAACGCATGTTTCTATTCAGTCCAAGAACTTCTAACATCGCGATTAATATCAAGGAAATTGAAATTAAAATTTTACAGAACGGTTATTCTGCCGGTAATACTTTACGGTTGCGAAAATTGGAGTACGACCCTAGCAGATGAACATAAATTACGTGTATTTGAAAATAAGGTTTTGAGAAAGATATATGGTCCGAAACAAGACGAGATGACTGAAGAGTGGAGGAGACTGCATAATGAAGAACCCCATGGACTGTACGATTCACCAGATGTTGTAAAAATAATGAAATCGTGACGACTAAGGTGGTCAGGCCATGTAGTTCGGATGAGGGAAAAACGAAGATCATATTCTATCCTGGTTGGAAGGGGGCCATTGGGAAGACAATATTAGAAGAGATCTTTGAGAAGTAGTTGTTCGTGATGAAAACTGTCTTGATGTTGCCCAATGGTGAACATTTGTTACTGCGGCGATGAACTTGCGAGTTCCATAAGCCATAGAGTTAGTTAGTTAGTTAACACTATTAGATGAACATGGCGAGCTGTACATTAAAATTTAAATAATCGGTTTAATAGATTAGACTTATTGATTTATTTTTATTATAAATATTTTAATAAATATTTGAAGTTGTTTTTGCTTATTTTAATTTCTTCTCTATTTATTATTTAATTAAATGTAAATTCGTTTAACCTACTCAATAAAGATGGGAAAGGACATGTCTGTTAAACTTGACATATTAACACCGTGAGGCAAATGTGCTCCGTGTTGCACTGAAGCAATAGCACCCTCCAATGAATGACTTCGTTAAATCTGCCGTCCTCTCTAGTAATTAAAAGTGAATGAATCTCCCGTTCATTATGTGTTAGGATCATCGATCTCATCATCGTCAGACTCGTGGTGCCCAACTGCGTAATTCTTCAGGACGTTGTTTCACCTTCTCTATACATTTTAGTTCTCAAACCTTCATCTTGTATAAGGACAAAGACAAATTACATGCGAGATACTACACATACAACAAGGAAATCTTTGGTTAAAGAGAGTAGACTCTCAACATGTCTGGGACATCAATGATAATAAATTTCAAAGAACACCAGCAGGAAATAATCAAATACAAGTTACAGTAACAGAATTCTGAATGTCAATTGGAAGATTCTGGGAACGATTCCAGCAGGCACCGATCATGACTGAAGTTTCTCCAAGATTCTTCCAGTCATAGCAGGCAAATGTCGCGATGGTACCTACAAACTAGGCCCAGGTGGACTAAGTTTCAATATCCTATCCGTTACTGAAACCCGCTTGACGTCATAAAGGTGATAAATAAAAATTCAAATTCTGAATGTGAATTTCCAGCTTACAGTTTTAGTTTGTAAGCTAATTAAAACTACAGCTTATAGTTTTAATTGGAGATAATTTTCTGTTTGAACATTATAATAATAATAAAGCACATCGAATCTTTGTTAGTATACCTGGTGGTCAGACGGTCAAATAATACCAAGTAGGCAAAAGCATTTTCTTCGTACTGGAGATTTCAATTGAATCACATCACAACGATTATACACAAATTAGTGTATAATGAAATCAATTATACAAATCAAACACGAATTAATTTATAATGGGGACGGACCTGATGATAACGTAGTGAAGCGCGTATCCACATAATAATTTTAACTTCACTCAAGAGTGAATCAAGCTTCCTTTGAAAACTATGACAACTTCATGCAAGCTTATTAAATCAAGCCAAGCTCGTTGAAACAAGGTTGACTGAAGCAGTCTAGTTTACAGGAATCAAGACTGAAATAGCCGTGGCAGGATCAGAATAAAAAAGGAGTTAAGCTAGTAAACATTACAAGAGAAATCGCCTCAAAGTTTGATTTAAAAACATTCACATAGTTGGTAAAAGTAAGGGAATCTTGGAATACCTGGACGGAAATCTTCACAGAACCAGGAGAGAATCTCCGCTTTAGAAATCTGGCAACACTGCTCTGCACACTTATTGTGCATGTTTTATATGCGGCAAGAATTTGCTCAAATTTGATGTGGGAGATGCTGCTAGAAAAACCGTGAAAAGTTCTTTGCGGGAGAGGCGGGGGCGAAAACTAATTACGCCACTGCCTGTACTTTACAGTTATTGATACACTTAACTTTTGTCTGATTACAATAGTTTTATAAAACTTGGAAATGGTAAATGTGTATCTACCTGAGCAACAAATCAAGAGACCTCTGCGTGGCTTTCGTTTTTCTATCATTGGCACCAAACATCAAAGTATCTGCATTTACACATTTCTGCAAGCACTTGACCGCTTCATCCGGCTGATCCATTTTCATATGGACTCGAGCTATATATGTACAAAAAAAGAAAAGAGACAAATGTGATTTGTATCATTTTAAAGGAAAAATCGGAGCCATTAAATTACATTATATATAATGTGAGCAAAGTCGTGATCCTTACGAGGCAAATGATGGACTATTTATCCATTCACTTCCACATTGCTATACTTCCTATATCTTCACCCTGACAGACATAAGGAATTAACTATTAGACTGAAGTTATTTGGTATAGTTTGTGATAAAATAGGGTCTACTAATAAATATCCAGGGAACTGAAGAAATGTTTTGAATTATAGGAAGAATTTAAGTTTCTAGAGATAATACAACTTCGAAGATGTCTTTAATGCAAACTGAAAAACTATGAATTCTTACCCAAATATGCTCTCATCCCGTATATACAAGACGTTAACTTCTAATTACGTTATTATTCAAGGGAGATATCAATTTTTGATCATAATTAACGTCCACAAAAACCAACTATTTTTAGCTAAAAAAATCCCGGGAAATAACCTGCTTCTATTCAAGGACAGAGATGTATGTTTGCAATTACTAGTACATTATGTTTCACTATAAAACTTTGGGGCATTTGCTCCCTCATGCTCCGGGCTCCAAGCCTCGCCTCATACTGTAAAAATATATGCCGATAGAGACAGTGTAACAAAAAATATTTTATGTTATATGCATATTTCAAAAGGGTTGTATAAATCCATAATGAATACTCTTGTAAACAGGCAGCAACATATATGTTTCTTCTAAAGAGTCTATTGCAATAGGGCTCTATATTTCATATTTCAAATTATATCATAACGTAGCCACGTCTCGCAGGTCCCCACGCACATATTTTTCAAAGTATACTAATGAATATCGGCACGTAACACTATGGGAGCCATTGGAAAAATTCAATTTTAAAATAAAGTGGCGACGGTCCCTGTAGTATGTTTCGATTGTGTTGAATATGTGCACTCAAAGTTTGGTGCGGATACGTCAAACTGTATGGAAATACTAAATATTTAATTTTAAAAAAATGATTGGAAACATTGTTAACTGTGGGACCTGAAGTATCTCTATGACGCGTTCCAGTATGTAAATATAAGGTTTGGTTCTGATACGTTCAACGATATGGAAGCAATTAAGCATCTTATTTTCTGAAATTGGTTGGCAACCCTGACAACTGCGGCGCCGGAAGTACTCACACGAACTGTCCCACTACCTAATGCACATGCAAGTCAAATTTGGTGTAAATCAATGGACGCGTGAGGATTTGTATTAATAAAGGGATTTCTACAAGTTGAATTTTAAAATAGGCTGGCAACACTGACAACTGTGATACTTGAAGTCGGGGACACCCAAAACTTTCTTCTATTGTGTCGAATGATGTTTAAGACAAGTTTGGGGCAGATACAGTATGGAAGAATTTTTCTAAAAAAAAAATTATTTTAAAGATGGCAACTCTGAGAACTGGATATCCTGTCACATAATATAGCAAAAAAATGTTTGTAATCTTACAATCTATAGGGTTTAATTTATGTTGTATTTCTTCTTCACCACCTATATAGAAGTAATTCTTGCTTAAAGAGACGTTAGCAGTATTACAACTTGCTTTGAAAAAAACGAAAACGAAAGCTCATGTTTCTTTAAAAAAACGTACGTTTTAGAAAAAAAACGTACCTTTTAGAAAAAAGGAACGTTTTAGAAAAAACGAACTTTTTTTTTTTCTATTTAAAACACTAATTGGTCCCAATTTCAAATATTATTTACTTTTAAAGATTATCTCTATCCTTGACATCGTGTGAAGAAAGCGCAAAAGGTAGGAAAATTGCGTATATTTTTCATTGCCAACTAGTTGCTACAAAATTTAACATACATTCTTTGTAGTTAAAAATGGGGGCACTACACAATAAAACAGTATTCCTTGAACTATACGGCGTTCATAAAAGTGTTTAAGTTGAAGTTCTACAAGAAAACTTCCCTAATTATATTTGTTTATGATGGAAATTAAAATAAAAAATACCACAGAAGCTTCAGCATTGTGTATTAGATATCTGCCAAGGTTATAATTAAACGTAACTTTTAGACAAATCGGAATAACGAGACAGTTTCGGTGTTCTGCTATCCTTGTACATCCACCAATAAAAGAAGAGTTTCAGTTTTTTTAAAACAAAATCATTTTGTTTCTTGTCTTCACCAATCACAAATCAGGTCCAAATCACCCACTCTACCTTGTTGTTAATTTTGACACGTGCAAAACTTTCTATGGTGCGAAATCCTTCTAATTGAAATTTCGCCTTTGGACAGTACAGAATAGAGACCTACTAACACAAAAAGTAAAAAATCATAAACTTGTTAGATATTCTACTAAGTTTTAAGTTCTTAGTAAAGTTTTATTACCGTCTTGCCAGTTTGTGTTATAAGTCATGGACACAAGGGCTAATGCTAGTCCTTTCCTTCTGTGTATTCTTTTGGCGATATAGACGGTATTTTAGCCTTACCGATCAATGCACAGGATATTTTTTGCTTCGTTTCCGTTAACTTTATGTCCGTACTCAAACAGTCAATCACGTTTTCTAGGTTTAAGCATTCCAAGTCTCAGTCGCTGTTCTTTCAAATCATTCTCACCATACACTGTTTACTGCCTGACGGAATCCTTGTCTCTTCAAAAGCATTTACTGTATTTCCCCTGTTTATGGTGATATACAAATTATATTTGAACGTAACAAAAAAATATAATTCATAATGTTCCATTGGTTCCAATAACAAAACAGTTTCAAACTATGCGACAAGTCGATGAGATAATAGTTGAGTAGCTATGGGTGTCTATCAGCCGGGTCCGACACACCGCGGTAGCTTTTGAATTCTGGGTCTGTAACATTCACAATTAGAAAAATCCCTTTCGGTAGGTCTACAGGCTGAGGTAGATTTCGAAGTTTCGCTCGCCCCCCAACTTCAGTGCTTTTGAGAGGATGCGCCTCCTTTATCTTAACCAAAATCTCCCTGCAGCACTACACCACCACGGAGTACATCTTCACCCTCCCACGGTTGGCTGCGCCCCAAAGGGAAGATTTGCCCCATTTATTGTAACCTACTCTTGGTCATACACCTTCATTGAAAATTTCGTTTCTCTACCTTCAATGATTTGGAAATTGGGTTTTTGGGGCGGCCATTTTGGATCCAAGTTGATGACTTTTTGAAAGTTTTCTTATTTTGTCGTGACCTACTTGTGATAGTACAACTTCAAGTAAAATTTCATTTATCCAGCTCAAACGGTGTGCAAAATGGGATTTTGGGCGGTCATTTTGGATCCAAGATGGCGACTTTTCCCAAATGTTGTGATATTTCCCTACGCTTCTCGTCATAATGCACCTTTATGCCAAATTTCGTATCTCTAGCTCAAACGGTGTGGAAAATGGATTTTTAGGTCCGCCATTTTGGATCCAAGATGGCGTCTTTGAACTCATTAGGTAACATTTTCATAATTAAAAAGTGATGTTGTACCTTTATGCCAAATTTGATTTCAATAGCCCCAGCGGTTTAGGCTGTGTATTCTATACAACAATGGGTTCGGCGGCCATTTTGGATCCAAGATGGCGACCGATTTTGCTCATTAACGAACTTAACCGAGCTATTAAGCCTAGAAACAACATATAAAAATTTGGTTCAAATATCTTCAAAATTATGGCCGCTAGCGTGTTAATATATATACAGGGTGGTAAGGTTACGGACCGACAAACTTCGGGAGGTGATAGTACAGTGAAAAATAAAGAAAAAAAAGCCCAGACAACAGGGGGGAAATTCCGAGGCGTTACGGAGCTACAGCCAGCCGAAAGCGTGGGAAAATTAACTTCAGAGCGGATTATTGCGAAGACGAGAAATCGGAGAGTAGGCGGTTGAGAGTAAATTAGAGGAAGTCACATCCGGGCTATCCAAAAATGCATATTGGAAAATTCTACAAGCAGGGCGCAAGGGATTCCCCAAAGGAAGTAGGGGATTCCCAGAAAGTCTTCCAAGTAAAGATGGGTCGAAAGGACCACAAATGGGATGAGTTGTCAACAGGTAACAATAATTCATTGCCGGCACATCGATATCTCAACGAGAATTGATGTTATTACCATTTGTATAAAATAATGCGTGGTTGCATATTGGACAGGGGTGATAATTAAAGACAGTCAACGAGCGTTTGGCTTATTTATTAGCAATGAGAGAGGTTAGGAGAATCCAGTCGGATGGTGGTGAGTACGCATCTCAACAGCTGCAGTGTAGTAAAAAAAAAGACGTCCTCGTTGGTCGAGTGGTTAGTGCTATCAGGCGTCCGTGATGTCACAGCAGTCTTGCATTGAAACCCGCCTGCAAAAGAATCAGGTGTGTGATTAAAGCGTAACAGCATGCAAAGGGTGGACGGAGAGTATTAGTTAATGAAGAGGCACGTTAGGCTGGTTAGTAGAAAGAAC